>CAAE01007949.1:0-28340 GCA_000180735.1 Tetraodon nigroviridis | reverse complement strand
ATAACATCCATCCATCCATCCATTCTCCTACCCGCTTAATACCCAGTGGTGGCGCGGGGGTCTGCTGGTGCCCGTCTCCAGCTCTCTTAGGGCGAAGGCAGGGATCCACCCTGGACAGGTCGCCAGTCCATCGCAGGGCACACACACCATTTACTCACACATTCATCCTCTATGGACAATTTAGAGTCTCCAATTAACCTGGCATTTTTTAGGACTCTGGCGAGCCGTCACGAGTAGCCGCGAGCACCCCAGGGAGGGAGGGGGAGGGGCGTGCAAACTGCCACACAGAAAGGCCGGCAGCAGTGGGGAGTAGAACCCACGACCTTTCTTAGCTGGTGGAGGCAACAGCACTGAACCACTGGCACCACCTGTTGTGCTCCAGGGCAGGCTATAAACAATAATAAAATTATTTTTACTGTTTACTTTGGAGGTCAACAGCCTCCACAAATCTCGGTCTGAACTTTTCAATTCAGATTGAACTCTGCCACCAGGGTTTTAATGTGAATGAGGACACTAAAGTTCTGTGTGCACAGTCTAGACTTACAGTATTTTGCGCTCATGTTGCTGCTTTTGTCCAGATCCGTTCAAACCAGGACAAACTGTGGAGGATTCACTACAGCATCTCTGGTCCAGGCGCTGATCAACCTCCTGTAAACCTTTTCACCATGGACAAAGTCTCAGGAACTCTGTTTGTCACACAACAACTGGACCGAGAGCAACAAGCCAGTTACATGGTAGGTGTCACCACAGAGGTACACAAGCTTCCTGGAACATGTGCTGGCTTCATATGTCAGCAACAGGCGGAGAAGCTGGTTGACACACACCTCCTTTAGGACTCTAGTAACACAGGACGGACCTACGAATTGTTTCTCAGCAATTAGAATACACAACTCTATGTTTAAAATCACAGAGACAGTCGGTAGGGCCGTCGGTAGGGCCGTCGGTAGGGCCGTCGGTAGGGCCGTCGGTAGGGCTGTCGGTAGGGCTGTCGGTACACAGCACAATATTACTGCCAGTGGACGGTTTGAACCTTTTCAGTGCTAATAAATGATTCTGGGCTTTATTTTCCCAGTTGAAAGCCCATGCTGTGGCTGAAGGCTCCGGAACTGCTGAGGAACCGATGGATATCATCGTGAACGTCATTGACCAGAACGACAACAAGCCTGTTTTTGTGAAGGACACCTTCCTGGGAAAAGTTCCGGAGGCCTCACCAACAAGTACTGTTTGATGGTCTAAACCAGACCCTTGACTTTAGGACTTGTTAAATGCTAAGATATACATTTCAGCAAAAGAACTTGCTTTTACTACTCTTTATATCACTGATGTGCTGTGGATGCTTTTAAAGTCTGAATTTTTTTTCACGTCTGAATAGTGTGTTTTTATTCTTTTTTTTTTCCAGATTTTGAGGTGATCCAGGTTGAAGCCACAGATTTGGATGAACCAAACAGCGACAATTCTGATATCCGCTATAGCATCTTGAGCCAGGAGCCAAAGTTGCCCAGTGACAACCTGTTTGCCATCAACCCAGTGACGGGCGTCATCCGCGTCAATGCCGGTGGATTGGACAGGGAGGTAAGGACTAGATCCTCCTTTAGGAGGGGTTTTTGTGCTGCAGGGATGGTTGTTTACAAAGATAGACTGAACACATTTCTTCACCCTTCTTCCTGCCTGTTTTCTGACTGACAGGTTAATGTTTCAAATTAATATTTACCATGTGTGATAGATTAAATTTTCATCCATCCATTATCCTACCCGCTTAATACCCAGTGGTGTCGCGGGGGTCTGCTGGTGCCCATCTCCAGCTCTCTTAGGGCGAAGGCAGGGATCCACCCTGGACAGGTCGCCAGTCCGTCGCAGGGCACACACACCATTCACTCACACATTCACTCTCTATGGACAATTTAGAGTCTCCAATTAACCTTGCATGTTTTTGGACTGTGGGAGGAAGCCGGAGTACCCGGACTGTGGGAGGAAGCCAGATTATTACTTTTGATTGATTAATATTGTTCAACAACCAAGAACGAAAAAAACCACACTATTTCTGCTAAATCTGAGGTTGGGTTCAACTCCCGGTGCCTTGCCATCGTGGAGCGTCTGTGCCACCTCAGTGACATCAGCTTCAGTGATTATTGAGTCAACCTCTGAATCCTCAGGCTCTACCTTCTCCAGGTGTGTTAGAGGTTCTGAGGAAATCCTCAAACTCACAATTATGAGCCTGAGGGGCCACATTGGGTTTTAGGTCTTGATGAATTGGCTGGTCAGGTGGTGCAGGAAACCACCCCCCCAATGAGGTTTGGAGGTTAGCTAAAAATCCTGCTGAATGGACGATTGACTGAGAAAATATTTTGAAGAATCCATAAACTGGTTTACCTAGGGATGGATGATGAAGCTCCAAATGAAGTTTGGCTCCACCTTCTTGAGAGGACATGTTAGCATGCTAAGTAAAGGGGGGGTCCAAAACTTTTTGAATCAAGCTGACAACCCTCTAAGTTTGGCTTTTAGAGAAATGATTGTAAAAGTTCTGTGGGCCGGATTAAATAGTTCACTGGGCTACGTGTGGCCCCCAGGCCTCAGTCTGCCAACGTCTTTTTCAACTAATTCCCAGCTGACTGACAGTCCTCAGTCAAGATCCACAACTCACGGCCTCCACTGTAGCGGTGTTAATGGAGCACTGCTTCACCCCTCTGAGGTGTCAAATTGTTTCCCAGAATGTCTTTGAGGTTCACCAGTAGTCCTCCTCCATGGGTTCCCTGAACCTCTCCTCGATCCAGGTTTTTGTTTCCACAGCACTCTGGGTTGCTGCACGCTTGGTCCCACCAGCAGCTGTAGTCAATTATTGACCTCTGGCCTAGGCTTTCCTGAGACCATGTTCACTGAAGTCCACTAGCAAAACAATAGAGTCCCCAGTTGGGGTACCTTCTTCCCGGGCCTCTAAGAAGGCCAGGTACTCTGCCCGGACCATGACGACCCTCTTTTTCACTGTGGAGAACTTCAGTCCATGGCAGCTGAGCTGGGGAGCTATGAGAAAGCCTCCGGCGACTCCAGAGTAGATGAGGGTCCAGTTTCTCTCAAGATGGGCTTCAGAGCCCAGAATATGTGAGCAGGGCTGATGGACAGACACACTGGAAGGTGGACCTACGTTTTTGACTCTGGGTGGGCTCTTGGTGACGCCACTCCAGGTGACGTTGGCATGGCATCAACCCAAAACTCATTTGCACATTATAATATCCTCAATCTGTCATTAATAAATCTAACTAATGATCATACGTTTACAAAAATCTAAGCAAATATAGGCAGAGATTCTGTTTTAAAGGCTTTTAAGGAGACCTGTGTAAGTGTCTTCTCCACCTGAAAGAAATGTATTGAGAATGTGACTTTCCTGTCACAGAAACACCCAACGTACACCCTGACGGTACAGGCGGCTGATATGGAGGGGAATGGGTTGACTGGAGAGGCAAAAGTACTCCTCACCGTCACTGCTGGGAATACTCCAGCCTCCACGCCGTCCGCTGTGAGTACAGCTAAAGCTGCTGCACTGCGGCCTTCCACAGCACGCTCACACCTTCACATCCATCTACCTACACCATTAATGTTAGCGTGTGCTAATTCCTTCACTTCTGTGGGTTTGGCTGTTCTCACACACACAGAACCTGAAGCCTGATCATTTTTGTCTGCAGTGACACTGGTGATGGTACGCCACCAGGATCGCGACAGGAGCTGGCGCGGCTGAGAGGGTCGAGGCCAGAGCCAACCTGCCCAGGCGTCCACGGCACCAGAAGACAAGTTTTTTTGCAAATAAAAATAATAAAAAAATGAATTTACTCAGCAATAATACAGCAGAATCAGCAAAGCCCCATAGAGGCTTCCTCCTCCTCCTTGCTAGCGCCCCCATGTGGCCTGGTTTTATGACCCTTTTAGCATCTTGTCCATCATCATCATCCACCAGCTCTAACAAGGTCCCGTTGTTTGCTTTGATGTTCCTCTGAGCCAGGGCCAGGTCTGCAGACCTCTCCTTCAGATTCCACATTTTTCTTTTTTTTTTGGCACCCCAGCTAGCGCTACAGGAAAATGATTACTATTTATCCTCAAAATTTAAGCAACCAGAAAAAGAGATGCCGCAGAAAGGCTACTGCATCTTCATCAATAACTTAAAGTTGGAATTAAACATTCCCTTCGCTGGAATCACAAAACCAGACCAGCTTCTATAAAGACCGTCCAAAACTCTTTTGTAGATAAAAGCGGAAATTGGTCTTTTTGTCCATTTCTTGCTTTTCTTGTCCTTATAAAAGTGTATCAGTGGCAGCTACAAGACACACCTGCCCCTACAGCGCCGGTGAACGGCTTCCTGTGTCTGCATAAAAGTGCTCTAGCATGGAAGTTGTGTAGATCAGGCTGCTACAAACGTTCAAAAGTTTCCTTGTTTCATAGTTTCTCCTCACGTGGACCCTTTTCAGCTCAGCCGCTGACTCCAAGCAGGACTGTGGGGGTCTTCCTGAGGGGCCCCTGGGCTCTAAAACCAGCACAATCGCTACTCTATTCTCGGGTTCTGGTCCTGGTTGTTGATGTCCCGGGTCCATTTGATCATGGTTTCTGGGGAGCGATAGAGGAAGATCAGCTTGCAGTAAAGTTCCTCCTCTAGTTCCAGCTCTCCTGTCTCCCGGACCTGAAACCAGAGCACACGCTGACGTCGCTGTATTCTCGGGTACTGTGTGTGTGTGTGTGTGTTTCCATGCGCACACTCACCAGGAAGATATCCGTGCACAGCTTCAGGATGCGGTCCACACAGGGCAGCTCTTCAAACATAATGGAGTGGGATATTTCGCTGAAGAAGCCTCGCACAAATTTTCCGATGACTAAGACCACAGACACGTACAAGCCCATGATCCTACGGTGAGACAAAGGAAAGGTCACACAGGGCTCCGTGCACGCCACTGGCCCAGAAAGCCCTTCAACTGGAGGCGTTGGGAAAAGAGGGAATATGGTGAGACTGTAACAACCAGAAGAGGAGGCTAGGCCCTCCTCCTGGACCAGAGGGTCCCAGGACCAGAACACTGTCAGTGCTGTCGCCTTAGCAACGGCGACAGGAAGGATGTGCATGTTTAATAGCAAAGAGGGCTGTGGCGGCTGATTCCTCACCCGTATCCAGCCAGGAAGCCCAGGCTTGGAGGACTGACTTTGTCGTTGAAAATGACCATGGGCAGAACCCCAGACGAGGACGCGCCTTCGATGGCCACGTCCCACCACTCCTGGGTCACGCCGCTCCGCTGTGGCCTGTCGCTCTTCAGGGACAGGCTGATATTCAGATAATCCTCTTCACCACCTACAAAACAGCCACAAAGGTGTCAGCAGACGGGTGGGTTCCAGGTTTAAATGTAGCCCCAAAACCCAGATGAACGCCCTTAAACATCTCCAAAGGAGTAAAGTGTAAAATTAGCAGATTTTCCCTAAAACTGGACTTCATTAAAAAAAAACGTATTGATTTTATCCAGTTTAGATGTAATAAACTCCATCATGGGAGTGTTCCCAGTGTGAGTGGGTGGAGCCTGACCTTGGTACAGCTGACTGACAGGTTTGGCTTCAGCTCCGTTGGGGGCACGCAGATAGTTTGGAAAGAAATGGGGGACGTGGCTGGGACAGACAAAAGACACACAGGTGAGACTTTCCTCTCTACGCGTGGACAGACGGAGAGCGGGGGCACCTACGCCGGCTCGGAGCGGTTGCCGAGCAGCAGGGAGGCCAGCTCCGCTCTGACTGGGTTCCCCGGCTCCAGAGGAACAGAGTGCTTGTCGAAGGAATGCTCCACCGTCCCCCCTTTGCCCAGGTCCCTGTGGGGACAACAGTCACGTCAGCGGAGCCGCGGCAGGGACGCCACACGGGCGGATGGACACGTCACCGTTGGAAGTTCCAGGCCAGGCGCAGCGTTAGATGGGCGGGGCTGGTGAGGAGCTCCTTGATGACTTCCTGTCTGCTCGGGGGGCTGATTCTCCACACCGACCCGGAGCTGCCTTCGATCCGGGCCGTCACAATGTCCTCATAGTTGTACAGAGTTATGAACTGCATGGCCACCTGAAACCAGAGCCGAGGAGTCAGGAGAGCGGGGGCAGGAACCAGGAACCAGGAGCTCACGGAGGAAGGAACCTGGGACCAAAAGGTTCCCTAAACCGGCTTTTTTCTTCAAGTAGATCAAAGCAGTTATTACTGTATATGTCTGTCGGATCTTATTATGTGATGATTTATAACAGACTAAGTCACCATTTTAATATTTGTAATAAGGTCAGTAGTTAGCAGTGTGATTAATATTGATACAAAGATTTAACGAATGAGGCGGCTGCTAATGTCCACAAACGTGTCCGCCACTCAGCGAGTACGGGCACTAAAACAGCCCCGGGTTTCCACAAAAGGCCAGCGCTCCAACCTGGATCAGTGAGGCCTCGCCTGGACCAGGAAAACCACCACAGTTTGCTGCCACGACTGATGGAAGGATTCTACCAAATATGACTGGATTAGCAAATGAGCTAACTCATCCAATCGCAGATGACAGCAACTTCCCACCTGAAAAACGCCTCATTAGGACCACTGGACCCTTCTGTTTTTTTCCTTAATGATTATTAAAAAAATGTATTGGAACCCACTAAGGTGGTAGATTTGTATGCTAATAGTTTATGGTTAGCCTTTGCCAGTCAGGATGTCATCATAACACCAACTTAGCATCGCTGTGAAACTGTTAGTGATGGTGGACAGAAAACTAGAGAAAAATAACTAAATGAATAAAACCAGGCACTGAAATGTGGAAGAATACGAACGGCACTGTCGTGGAACTTCTGCGTGAGCTGCTCATATTCGGCCTTGGTGAAAGGCTGGATGGACTGCTGCTGCACGCTCATGGTGAACAGGGGCTGCAGAAACAGACGAGAGCAAATACCCCTGAAAGGGCTAGATATTACCACACACACACACACACACACACACACACACACAGGTGAGTCAGTAGTTCTAGTAGGATTCCAGCTGGACGGCTCCACCCAGGTAGGAGTGAAGGCTGTGGGCCCCACCACCCACCTGGCAAGCTAACAAGCGTTAGCACCAGGTTAACCAACTGCTGGAGCTGAGCTTTGGTTTCTGCCCTGAGGATCCCTTCAAACGTCATCTCTATCCGAGCGGACGGTTGCAGAGAGGAGGAGTGCTGGTTACCTCATATCCTCCCAGCTTGATGGTGACCGTCACATCAATGGGGTGATTGACCACACCCACCACCGATCTGACCAACGAGATGAAGAGGAGGGGGAACCAAATGATGCAGATCAAGAAGAAAATGATGAGTCCTCCCATGCCATATTTCACTATTTTCTTCTTCTTCTGTCCTTTAGGCTGTGGGTATTTCTGTGAAGAGAACATGACTGAGGTCGAAGACTCCAGAGGATCATGGTCAGGAGGTTCCTCTTGACCACAACGCTCAACCTTGACTGCCCTCCTGCTTCTCTCTAAGATGTTTCACTTTTACCTTCTCGGTTTCACGGCTGCATTTGATGATGAAGATGTTTGCGTAAATGTCCTCCACACACATCCAGTTGGAGAGGGAGAGGGTGGTGTCGGTCCAGACCCAGTCCATCACAGCTCGCAGCTCCACCAGGAAGGGCACCAGGCGAAAGCTGCACACACACAAACGCACACACACTTATGAAGAAATCAGAAAAAGAGGCGGCCGCAGACTCCAGCTTCATACCCTTGGAACAGAAAGAGGTTGAGGTGGTTGTATTTCTTGGTGAGGAAGTTTCCGAGGATACGAGTCGGGTATCCGCAGCGGATCTGGAGGGCCGACAGGCCGAAGTAAATGCACTTGACAAAGTACCAGAGCTGAGCCACAAAGTTCTGGTTGAACATCCTGAACACAGAAAGGTCAGAGTGAGTCTTAAATCCTTCATCAGGGAGGGTGGTCAGATCCTGGTCTGCTCACACCTTTCAGTCACAGCTGGCAGGATGAAGAACATCCACAGGTGGATCCCGAACACCAGGATCACCTGGACGGACGCGACACAGAAGGAGTCAGCGCATATCAGCTGATCACTGGACAGACAGCCTGCACATACGCAAGCTAGCCAAGAGAGTTAGCTCAAGTAACTAGCGTAGGAGCATCCAGAGCCAACCTGGAAGATGAGCTTTCCGAGGACGGCCTTGCGCAGGTACAGAGCTCTGTCGATGATCATGGTGCTGAACTGGATGAGCAGCATGGCCAGGAAGGCCTCAGGAACCTGGTCCTCAGACAGGCTGGAGGCGATGTCGGCCGCCGCGCTGTGCTTCTGCAGGACCGGGAGGGCGCAGTCAGATCTGGGCCTGACCTGGTCCTGATCTGATCTCGATCTGGTCCTGATCTGGTCCTGAACTGGTCCTGACCTGGTCCTGATCTGGTCCTGATCTGGTCCTGATCTGGTCCTGATCTGGTCCTGATCTGGTCCTGACCTGGTCCTGATCTGGTCCTAAACTAGGTCTTGATCTGATCTTGATCTGGTCCTGACCTGGGCCTGACCTGGTCCTGATCTGATCTCGATCTGGTGCTGACCTGGTCCTGATCTGATCTCGATCTGATCTCGATCTGGTCCTGATCTGGTCCTGATCTGGTCCTGACCTGGTCCTGATCTGATCTTGATCTGGTTCTGATCTGGTCCTGATCTGATCTTGATCTGGTTCTATTCTGGTCCTGATCTGGTTCATGTGCAGGACCTTTCATCAAACATGAGAACGTTCTTCCTTCCTTCCATCTTTTCATTTTTGTTCCACTTGTTCTTGGCTTGTGGAACCTGAAACCTTCTCTCACCCCAAAAGCCCAGAAGCCAAAGATGATGACGATGAAGTCGATGACGTCGGTGAGGAACATGAGGGCGTAGACGTCCGTGGCAGCCCGGTACTCGGGGTGGAGGATGCTCCTGAAGAAAACCTTGGCTGGCTGGTAAACGCTGTTGAACCTGGAGAGAGAAGGAGGAATCTGGGCTGAAATGGCAGGAACGTTTCTTGGAAAAGCCGGATCTGCTGGGCGTTTCCTCAGAACTCAAACATGGACCAGGTGAACGGACTCGGGCTGGTCATCAGCACCAGAGGAATCGGCCATTTTAAACTGTTTTGAAGCTTTTCCAAACGGGTTAGGGTTAGGGTTTTCTGTTTACCCAGAGACAAAGACGTGTTTGAGCTTTTGCCCCGCGGCCACCAATCTCTGCCTTCCAACTTCTCTCCGAATTCCCTTCCGTCTCCTTCTTGCCGATACTTTATTGGCGTCTGTGGGGTCGGCAGGGGGCGCTAGAGGGAACATGAACAAATTAGTCATGGCGGATTCAAACGCCAGCATCTAACGGCCACAGGCAGCCTCAGGGTGGAGACGAAGGAGTGAAGACGAGCTCTGCTCCTCCTCCCTGGACGGAGGCAGCTTCACAGCCTCTCTGGTACGGAGGAGGAGAAACCAACCGCTGCTGGGGCCTCTGGGATGTTGGCTTTTCCTGCGAAGGCGGGGGAAGGTGCTTTTCCTTTTGACTCCGTCTCCAGTGTCGTCTTCCACTCCCGCTGCCAGACACCCACTCGGAGATCCCGCCGTGACCTCTGGCGCAGACGCAGCTTCCGGTCCGTCTTCTGACCCCATGGTCAGTCCTTCCTTTGGATCCGGTTTTGGGATCTCAGCAGCAGAGGCGACATCAGAATCAGAAGACTCCACTTTCTCCTGCAATGATACATTTTGGGTCTAATCAAGCAAAGTACCTTCTCGGTGGATCTATTAGGTTCTCCTCTGTGCAGTGGGACCTGAGACCAGGGACCAGGTGTAAAAGACTGGCGTGTTTTTCCTACTCATCATTCAGATGTATGAAAGGATGCCCAGGCCCCAACCCAAGCACATTTACTCCCAGTGTGGAAGTGGGCACCAGTTGTCCGTCCCCCCCCTTCACACCTCAGCGGGGTTAGGGTTAACTTACTGCTGCAGGAACCTGCTCCTCTAGGGGCCCCTCGTGGTCCCACAGGCCATAACGCTGGAAAAGAAGAAGAAACACCCAGGAATGAGGCTGCGCTAGCGGGACGCCCGCGTCCAGGGGTGAGGACCTGTGTGGGAGCGCCCACTGACCATGAGGAGGGACCTGTGGAAGAACAGGGCCAGCAGCTGAAGGAGGTCGTATCTGATGTAGTTGTCGGTCTTCTCCAGGCCCAGGATACGAGGCGGGAAGAAGGGCTTGTCCTCGTTCAAGGCCATTTCGTACACACTGTTCCAGGGAAAGAACCCAAACTGGAAAACGTACTTCACCACCACCATCACCTGGAAGGCAGCAGAGAAGTTCACTGCAGTTTTACATTCAGAGCTGTCGCCAGGCAGAAACCCAGAGCCAGAACCCCCAGGGAAGCACAGTAGCAAGGAAAAGCTCCCGTTTAACAGGAAGAAACCTGGCGCAGGACCAGGCTAACTAGGAGGAACCATCCTGCTGAAAGCTGGCTGGGTAGAGGAGGAGAGAGAGGTTGTTAGGTTCTGAGTGAGTGCTCACACCTCTGTGTAGACTATAGCCGTCATCCAAAACCTCTTGGTGGGTCTGGGCACAGACAGCATAGCCCAGAGGAAAACCAGGATGGGCAGAACCAGGGAGATGACGGACGCGGTCACCATGTTGTTCAGCACCATGATGAAGTAGCAGGCCACTTCCGAGTGGGCGGCCAGCAGGTTGTACATGGCAAAGAGCAGCCGGAGCAGGCGGTTCTGGCCTTGGAAGAACGCTCTGCTCTCCTCCAGCTCCTGGATGGAGGACACGCTGCAGAGAGAGGGAGGAGTCCACAGCATGACTCTGGAAATGGACAGTCGGCACAGAGGCGCCTCCAAGCTCGTGTCAACAAGCTCGTAGAGACAGCAAAGCCGAGAACTCAGGACAAGAGAACAGATCTGACGGAGGAGATAAAAACCTGGTCCTGTCTTCCCAGGACGAACACAGCTAACCACGTTTCTCCAAAACCGACAAGCGTTAGCTAAACTGTTACAACAAACGAGTGCACAAGAAAGGGCTGCGTCGACAGGGATCCTACAGCCGGGTTAGGGTTATATCATTAGAGTTCCACTTCTGGCTTCAACTATATGAATATTAGTTCTAGTTTAACTACCAAGTTAAACGAGAAGAGAAAGACGAGTTTCACATTGTGTGTGTGTGTGTGTGTGTGTGGGGGCAGTGTGAGAGGGGGCGGGGCTTAGTAATCGCTCAGCTGGTGCACAATTCAGCATCTTGTCTTCTGAGGGGGAAAAAGAAAGACTGGTGCTGGGATAATAGTTTTGTCCTCCATTCGCTGGCCTTATGTCCTCTACAGGTTAGGTTTGGTTTCGTTTATAGGGAATTTCATTATTTCACCGTGTTGCTGCTGTTTTTGTTCTGTTTGGCTCTTTCAGGTGCTTTCTAACCACGGTGGACGCGGACGTCTCTACCTGTCGTCCAGCAGCTCGCTGGCTGTCCTGCAGCGCCGCTGCTGTTTGGACGGGACGCTCAGCAGCTCCATGCTGCTGTCCCCAAGTTCTGGACTCCTGCTGCTGCCGGTGGGCCTGGCAGCCGGCTGCTCCGCCAGCTTCCTGCTGCAGACCTCCAAGCAGCTGGAAAACACACACAGCTGTTTCAGCTGTCTCATCCTGCTGTCGATCTGAGCCCAAGTTAGAAGTGTGCCAATCTCAATTATCCCAACGGATTTTCTCCAACCAGGGTGCTGCATGTGTGAGACACCAAATGTCTACGTTGTCCTTAGTCCTAAAGACAGATGATTGGAGACAACGAAAACTTCCCCAAAAAACGTACCTGGAACCTTCTGCTGTTCCAGGTTCACCCAGGAAGACGTCCCCCGAGGGACCGTCGCTCTCTTTGGAAACGTTCCCATTGGTTGACTCCGCTGGTGTGGGACGCTGCCGGGAAGAGCAGAGCCAGGTCGGTGGGACGAGGGGGGGTTGGCTCCAGAGGTGCTCCCCTGCTGGGGGGCTCTTACCTGCTGGATTTTGTGTATGGTGTAGTAGCGCTCGTTGCAGAGGACGACCGACGTTTCTCGGTACTGTTTGGTCAGCAGGTTCAACCACAGGGTCAGCCCATCCACCATGGCCAAAACGATGGCCCACAGAAAGTGCAGCAGATGCAGGATCCTCTGGACCATCTCCCCGTGGACTACGCCCACACGCACGGCAAACACCGGAGAGGAGACGTTAGCAAGAATAGTGTGATTCTACCCAGCAAAGACTGAGCACTTCTGCGGTTCTGGACTGTCCCCTGGATCCTCAGGGCCTGCTGGGCAACCCACACTGGTTCCACACCAGAGGGGGCGGAGCCTCGGGCCCCAGGCTGGGAACCCTCCGCCGTCTCCCCACACTAGCAAAACTAGGATCTAGAGGCGCTAGTCTGGACAGGCCTCAGGCCAGGGTGGCCTGACGACAACCTCCCTCTAGCTTTCTTTTGGGTTTCATTGTTCTGTAAATCCTTTTATGCATCATTTCTAAAAAAGGTGCTACATAAATAAACCTGTTGGTTTTTTTTTTTATTAAACATTGTTAAAGTTTTATTTAAATAACCCTTTTCAGACCTAAAGTCACCGAGTCCTATGTGATAAAACAAATGTTAAAGAACATTAATAACTAGATGTGAATGAATAATAAAAACAAAAGTACTAGCAAATAAAGAGTAAAAGGTGGCAAAAAACCCCTTAAAAACTGAATGACTGAGCTGGAATGAGCAGATTTGTGTCTGAGCAGCAGCAGAAACAAACAAAGAGAATAAAAGTCTCTGAAGCAGGAAGAAGAAAACCTACCTGACTGCTTCTCCTCCTGAAGGTCAGAATCCTCAGACTCATCACTGTTCCCACCACCTAGAAACACACACACACACACACACGCGTTCTGTCAAAGTGGGATTGTTATAACAGCTTTATTACGGTGCACGTACAACTGATGTTTTTCACCAATGCTTGAAATAGAGTGACAGATGAGTAAAAAGGTTTCCTTCATAAATAAGCTAAGTCCATCATGTGGTGTGTGAACGATGACCTCCTCCCTCCCTAAAAGGCAGGTTTACACCCGACCGGCTTCTTTGAGGTTTTCCTCTTCTGATTCTGACCCTGGGTCTGTGTGTTGTTGTTGTTCTGGTTGACTAGGGTGTGTGCGGCTGGTTGCACAGGAGGATTTTCTTGTTGTGTTTATTTTCTCTGCGACACCAGGACACAGCTCAGGAACATGAGCCTCCGGCTGCTATTTGGACGAGGCAGGAACACTTTTAATGTGACCGCTCAGGAGCCTCGCAGGTAAAAGGAGACGACTTCAGTCCTCAGCAGAAAAAACTCAAAGAAAGGACAGAAACACTTACCTTTGTGGGAGTCTTTTTCTTGTTTCTTCGTCCTTAAATGTCTTTGAAGACTCTGACGTTCTCTCAGAGCTGTTTTCACACTGCTCACCCATGACTGGTACGCCAGCTGAGGAAGAAGCATATATGAGTGTGTGTGTGTGTGTGTGTGTGTGTGTGTGTGTGGGGGACATGTCTGTTGGGTCTAACCTGACAGGCGGTCTTCTTTGGAGGCTTCTGCTCTTCCGGCTGTGACTCCTCCTCATCTTCGCTCTCTGACTCAAACAGGTAGTAGTCTCCTGCGTGGAGAACTACCAGTGGGAGACACAAAGCTAACCCTTCGTCCCAACATGTCCCGCTCACACGTCAGACCAACCGCCTGTCTCACCTGTGGCATGGTCCAACCAGGGAACCCAGCTCTTCCTCATCTTCTTCTCCATCCGGATCTCTGTGAGATAAACACGCATGTCCGTATGTTCGAGCCTCACCTGAGGAGTGACGGGCGGAGAGGAGTCCTACCTGCTCTGCTGTCGCCTGGGGCAACAAGCTCGGCCTCAGGTGTTGAGTGGTCAGGACCACCTGAGGAGAATAAAGGACGGTTGGACGCTAGCACACCAGAGAGGGCCTACAAGGAGTTTGGGAGGAGCAGAAGATCCTCCCAAACTCTGGAGCTGCTCCCCGTAAAAACAAACAAAGAGCAGCTCAGTGTTCCAACGCCGAGTGAAGGTCAAAGGTCAACGAGTCCTACGAGTCCAGCCAGTCCCAAGACTTTGAGACTGGCTGGATTTGGCGCTTTGCTTCTCAAAAATGCAGAAAGCGCACTGAAGGGGACGTGCTAACAATGCTAACAGCAAGGTTTCCTTCTCCTGCGTTTCAGTGTCACGTTTGTGGTGTTTCTCCATCTTTATGGGGGATTGGGCTCCGCCCAGCGGGGTTTGTCTGCGCCCCCCCTCGCTCATACCGGCAGTGTCAGGTTCTGAGGACTCCTCACTGGGTTCACGTCCAGCTCTGTACTTCTCCTGCTTGTAGCGAATTCTCTGCATTCTGCAAACATTTAAGGAGAGGAAAGTGCGTAACTCCGGTTAGATTTGGGGCTTTGAGGAGGCCAAACGTCCGTCTGATGCTTGAACCTCCTCCACCAGAACACAGCTGGCGGTTCTTCCTCTGGACACTCACGATCGTTTGAGCTGAGACAGAGACTTGTCCTCCGCCTGTTGGTAGGTTTTCATGTTCTTCTTAATACTGGCTTTGAAGAGTTCAAAGCCCCTGGATCAGAGAACAAAGCTTCATTAAACACACACACACACACACAACAAACCTGCATGCAGTACAGACGGGAGGGGCTGAACTCCAGTGGAAAGAGGCAAAGAAAAGCCCATGAAAGGCCACAGCGGAGGTGTGTGATGGCCCCCCGTGGGCGTGGCTCACCTGGAGGCCTGCTTGGCGGAGGCCTGGAGCTCAGCCACCACGTGGAGAAAGTAGAAGCTGAGGAAGACTCTTCTCTGCAGTAGGAGGAAGAAGAGACAGATGCTGTCCCAGAGGATCCCGGCCTCTTCGATGGGGAGACTGCAGTTCTTGTCGTTCACTGCTTTGGCTGTGCAGATTAAACACACACACACACACACACACACACACGTTACAAACCACCCGCAGACTGTTGGAGTCTTGTGGGAGCATCGAGACTTTTATCGTTTTTCATTTCTTCTCCCTTAAAAAGACAAACGAGGAACGACGGAGACTGTTGGGAAGGAGAGAGTCGTCCCATCTCAGCCCACCAAGGAACCCACTGAAAGGGAACGGTTGCGTTTTCCACTCTGAGAACTGATCTGAAAGCGTTCCAGGCTTGGACCGTTGCAAACGAGTTCCCACAAAAGTTCCAGTTTTATACCTTTCTTACACTTTTTTTGAACCTGTTTGCTGGCGATGTAAAACGGAGCCGAAGGCAGACGGCGGATCCGCGGAGCACTTACGGTCATAGTATCCACCCACTGTGCAAACCAGGCTGAAGAGCTGGATCACCCAGCAGAAGCCGTTCTGCATCTCCAGAACAAAGACGCAGGCCAGGATCTGGGCGGGAACAAAGGGGAGCACAGCAGGAGGTCAGCAGGAGGCTAGCACCAGAGGGAGAAGCTGCACCAGTCAACGCGAGAGAGCTGGGCGGCGTTGGGGGGTAGGGGGCGGGGGTGGGGTTAGGGTCCAGACCACTCAAGGCCTAAAGGTTTGGGGCTGTAAAGGCGGGTTTAGAACGTCTTCGGTGTCCGATACTCACTGATAGCATGTTTTTGGATACGATAACGGCCACGTTGTAGATGATGAGACAGTCCCACAGGTTGAGGCGGGTCCTGCACGGCTTGACCAGCAACTGAGTCCCGAAGAGAAGGAAGAAAAAACAGGCCAGCAGGTATCCCAGCCCAAACACGGAGATTCTGGTTGCCCCGGTGATGAAGACCACCGACAACACGAACCAGAACAAGTGACGGAACACCAGCACTTTGGCCATGTCCAGGTAGCTCCTGAGGAAGAGGAGAAACACGGTCACGTCTTCCTCATCCCCGCTGCTGTTCATGGGAAAGATGAACTTTGAGAGTGTTGAAAGGATGTTTGGCTAACAGAACTGGGACCTGACGTCACCTGGGCGCACCAGCGCCATCTTGTGTTTGTGTTTCAGAAGCCTTCTTCAACCGTATACACACGCACACACACCTATCGTCCATTCATACATTTTCACCTGCAGTTGATGAAGTTGGCTGCAGGTTTAGGGGGTGGCGCGTCCACGCCCATGGAGTCGTCGGTGTTCTCTCCGGCCAGGAGCGTCCACTCCCTGCTGCGCTCACACTCAAACACCTTCCACTGCTGGGAGGCACACATCAGCAACACAAAGTCCGCTGTCGGCACAAAAACGAGAGTGGAACAGCAGCCTCAGATCCGCCACACCAACACTGGAATACACACCGCTCCGCCGCTGATTTAGGGTCGGTGCAGGAACATGTAATAACTGCAGTACTTACTTTTACTTTACTTTAATTTGAATAGAGTAAACTACACTAATCTCTGACCTACGATGCAACAACTGCAAAAATGGACTAAAACTTAAAGTAATAAATAAATAAACCTAAACTAAATAAAACTACAGTTAACAGAATGGCAACATGAACGGTATGAGAAAGCACAGAACACATTTAATATCCTTTAGTTTACATCAAAATAACTTTAAAACATCTGGTCTCTGTCCAATGCTACAATAGTACACACACACACACACACACACACACACACACACACACACACACACACACACACACACACACTTACCAATGAGGCTTCTGGAGTCCGGTACTGTGTGAAAGTCGGGAAGATAGATCCATTTTATAAGAGCCGAGTTTATCAGCACGGGAGTGTTCCATCTCCAGGGGTAGTGTACACAGACACACACACACACACACACACACACACACACACACACACGTAGAGTCAGTCAGTTGACAATATCTGAGTGACTCAACAGAGAAGCACATCTCTGCTGCTGGTCAGAGATTCCAGGAGAGCCAAGGAGCACCTGAGTCACTCACCTATGCACAGAGCGGGCGGGATGCCCAAGCACAGCAGGTACTGGTACATCATGAAGACAGACAGGAAGACGCAGTAGCTGGGCCACAGCCTGGCGATAGCTGCCCGCCGCCGCTTCAACAGGAGCGCCACCAGCCAGCAGCTGTGGATTATCATCAGGAAGTTCATCCGCTGGCCAATCACATTCACCATCATCAGGAAGCAAATCTGTGGACAGACGGGAAGGTCCTTTACGCAGGTTCTTCTAACTCAGACGTGGGCAAACTGAGGCCCGGGGGCCACAGTTAGCTGGCATGCTAACATGTCCTCTCAAAAGGTCGGGCCAAACATCATTTGGAGCTTCATCACCCATCTCTAGTTGGGCCAATCCACAGGATTTTTAGCTAACTTTTTAGCAAAATAATGACCCACTCCTGATCTAACTGTAGCTACATTCACTGCAGCTACATGACTAGCGCTAACACAAGACTGTTGGGTTCTTGTACCTCCAACCCAAACTTGTAAAAGGCGTAGTTAAGCAGGTACTTGAAGCAGGGGATGAGACCATCGTCCAGAGTGTCTCTTGTGGCGGTGACAAACAGAGTTGGGATGGTGGGAGGAGCCTGCTGGAGCTGGCGGTAGTGGTGAGTCTGGTGACGGTACACCGTCGCCTCGAACACCAGCAGCATCAACAGTAACAGATGATTCTGTTGGAAAACACAGGAAAGAAGGACATTGTGGCGGACACATTAGGGGGTGTGTCTCACGCCCGGGTGGGTAATGGGTGGGGGTGTGTCCTAGATGTAGAGCTTTTATCCAGGCTAACCCGCTCACTGCTAGCTGTTCACCTCTACCACAGAAAGTGGATGAAACTTGGATAAAACACCTGAGGCCTGGAGCCGTTAATACCACCACATCTTTACGCTCCACCTCAGCCAGACGATTGGATGGATGACGGATGGGTGGAGGGATGAATGGATGGGTGGCTGGATGGATCTGTGGATGGATGAATAGGTGGATGGATGGATGGATGAATGGATGGATGGATAAGTGGGTCCATGGATGGATGGATGTGCGGGTGAACAGATGGATGGACGGACGGGTGGACAGACGGACAGCCACTGGGCGGAGCCTCTCCACTCCCTCACCTTGCTGTATCCCAGGACTGTGGCATCCTTCCTGATCCCGAACCATCTGGCCGGATCCACCGGCTTGTACAGAGCAGAGTTCAACACCTCCTCTGGAGAGAGGTTGGTCTCGTTGGTTAAAGGCTGGGAGGGAGAAGGAGGAGGAGTATCAACAGGCCAGGCTGCACGAAAGCAGGTGTGTCCCCGCCGAGTGTGAACTCAGTCTGGAGGCGGTCACTTTGCACGTCTCCAACGTACCGGGGAGCAGTTGCTGGAATACTGGATGGGGTTGACAACGCTGAGCTGGTACAGCATTTTACACACGATGATGACGCAGACCCAGATGGTGGACAGACAGGAAGTCATGGGCCTGAAGGTGCTGTAGGGCGTGGCCAGAGACCACAGCACCACCAGGACCAGGTTCATCAGGGACGGCTGCAGACAGGGACATCGGTCACACGGGGACAGCTCTAACGCTGGGGCGGCAAACTGAGGCCCGGGGGCCACATGTGGCCCGATGGGCTCTTTAATCCGTCCCCCAGAGCCTTCGCAATCATTTCCCCATAACGCCATGCGAAGAGGGTTGTCAGCTTAATTGGTTAGAAAAAGGTCCAGACCCCTCTTCAGCTAGCATGCTAACATGTCCTCTCCAGAAGGTGGAGCCAAATGTCACCTGGAGCTTCATCCTCCATCTCTAGTTGGACCAGTTTTCAGGCTCTTCTACATATATTTCTTAGTCAATCGTCTAACATCGGGATCTTTAGCTAACCTCTGACCCTCATGTGAGGGGTTAGCTTCCTGCACCACCTGACCAGCCGGTTTATTAAGATCTAAAACCCAACGTGGCCCCTCAAGCTAAATCATTACAGCCCTGCTCTAATGAATGGATTTAGGTGCTTTGAAGTGATGGAACCAAAGACTTTCTGGATGTGTAGCAACTTCTCCTCCTGCTGGTTCATCTTTAATCCCGACTGTTTTTTCTAAAACTTCCTTATTCCGTTTTTATCTTTACCAAACTGGTCAGATGAACCTGTTACTTGAACAATAAGCAGGCAGTCAGCCAGTCAGTCAGTGTGTCAGTCAGGCTGCCTGCCTTTGTGTTCCTCTGAGCAGGAACAGACAGAATACAGGAGGGTGACTTGTCGTCTGCTCTACCTCTCCAAGCGCCACCCAGACGGAGACCAGGGCCACCATCTTTGCCATGTGCAGCTCCAGGAGCCTCCAGACGAACTCCTGAGCTGTGGTGAGGATGTCGGAGAAGCGGCGGGACAGGACCAGCAGCCTGTCCGTCACCAGGTCCCACTTGCTGGGCGCCTGCTCCCCTAGAGGACGGGAGGGAGGACGGGAGACAGAGGACAGGTCGTGAAAGGACCAGCAAGCACAGGGGCAGCGAGTGTGATCACAGGCGGTTGGCTTCTGGGTTACCTTCATCATCAGAGTCCTCCTCGTTAGCGACCGGCTCCTCCTCTTCCTCACCAGAGTTGGACAGCTCCGTCCTCGAGTTGTCCTCCTTCCTGAGGGGACGTTATGGGCATCATTAAATACCTCCGGCACATACAGATGCCCATGCAGACAGACAGATGGATGCAGGGATGGTTGGATGGACAGATAGATGGATGGATGGATGAATGGATAGATGGGTGATGGATAGATGGACTGATGGATAGACAGATAGATGGATGGAGGGATAGATGGATGGACAGATGGATGGATGGACAGATGGATGGAGGGATCAATGGATAGAAAGATAGATAGATGGATGGATAGATGGATAGATGGATGGATGGATAGATAGATAGATGGATGGATGGATGGATGGATGATGGATGATGGATGATGGATAGAAAGATAGATAAAAAATACTAAATATGCAAATGAGTGAAGTAACCATCTTTTGTGTTCTCTGGATGGAGAGTTTGCTCGTCTGATGGTTTTGGATCAGAAATGCTTGAGGAACAACCTCCCTCTGCTGGCTGTCTGATCACACATGGCTTCTCCGCCATGTGACCCGGGCGTGGCCGTACCTGAGCAACGGCGTGACGTGGTCCAGGTCGGTGATCCTCATGAAGGGTTTGTGGAAGTAGTGCAGCTGTAAAATGCAGGCCAGCAGGAAAAAGCCAGGGATGAGGATACTGGTGAAGAGGTCGGACAGAGCGAAGGTCTCCAGACCCACAGCTTCCAGCCTGCAGGGAGGCGTGGGGGTGGGGGGAGGGGAGGAGACAAGCGTCCGTCAGAGTGCTTCCTGCTGCTGCACCGACGGCTCATCACATCAGCTAACGGCTAAACAGCTAAACTCACTGTTTCTCTGTGAAGCCAGTGAAGTTCCTCCAGTATCCAGGGAAGTCCTCAAACTGGTAGGTGTAGATGGTGATGAGCACCAGCATGGTGTAGGCGACAACCAGCCACCAAAACAGCTTCAACAGACGCCTCCACAGAGAGTAATAGACCTGAGGTCAGAAGGTCGACAGCTTCAGGAAACCACTGGAAACTTAGAAAAATGAGCCACAGTGGCTTTTAGATCTTGGTGGTGCAGGGAGCTAACCCTCCAAATGAGGCTAGGAGGTTAGCTAAAAACCTTGCTTGATAGATGATTGAAATTAGTTAGAAGAGCCTGAAAACTGGTCCAACTAGAGATGGATGATGAAGCTCCAAATGTGGTTTGGCCCCACGTTAGCATGCTAGCAGAAGAGGGGTCTGCACCTTTTTTCTAACAATCAAGCTGACAACCCTCTTCATGTGGCTTTTGGAGACATGATTGTGACGGCTCTGTGGGCCAGATTTATGAGTTCATGGGGCCACATGTGGGCCCCGGGCCTCAGGACAGGCCCTCGGTACCCCACCCAGAGACCCGTCAGGTTCCACCGGGTTGCGAGGGTTTACAGCCCTCAGAAACCCTCTCAGCTGATGTCCCTTCAGGACAAGCCGATGGTTGCCGGAGGGTGGTGAGGTCGAGGGTGAAGACGAGGTTTCATTCTGCTAACAAGCCTCATCATGTCCAACCTCAGACCCATTACCCTTGCGGCTCATTAAACACTTGACCCTTGACCCTTGTAAACCCTGTAAACCCAACAAAACTTGCTTTGGGTTGCTGCCAGCCAGATGTTTCAGGTTTCAGGTTTTGCCACCTTCTTTTTACGTCCTCCCCTGTTCTCCGTTTCCAGTTTTTTGAATCTCCACCTCTAAAAGCTCTCCCAACTCAGCAGAAACTAAAGTAAGCTAAATGTGAGGAGAGAGACCTAAATGTACCTGATAAAGGCAGAGGCAGATCAAGAACATCAGCATGTAGACAATCTTGTATGCGACGAGTTTCCCAGCAAACGACACCACGATGAACATCCCTCCGCACACAAAGATCCAGTACTTGGCGTAGCAGCTCATCACTGTCCCCCCCACCACCTTCAGCACCGATTCCTTTCCAGATTTCTCCTCTGAAATGAAGACATGCAGAAGAGAAGAGGATTTGGATCCAACTGTTCTATGACTGAAACTGCCATTCACACAGATGATCAAAGAGTGTGTGTCCGTCGCTGCGTGACGCCGACCTTCTGTTCTGACGCCCTCTAGAGGCGGGACCGCCTTCCTCTTCTTGCTGAAGCGTTCCCTCACCGACTGTCGTACGAGCAGCCAGAATGTGAGAGTGAACAGGATCTAAAGAAAAAGGAAAGAAGAGATCGTTCACCTGATGCAGGTTCTAAACACAAGACACAGGCCTGTGGAGGGGCAGGGAGCGGTGGGATGGCGCCATCATCCCGCCCCAAACGGATCTCACAGAGCGTCCCTCTGTTAAACGTGTATTGTTGTGAAGTAACGGTCATTTTTCAATATTTTGGAAATATTTCCCGATAACTTAACTAACTCCTGATTAGACTAACTCCTGAATAGATTAACTTTTGATTAGACTAACTCCTGATTAGACTAACTCCTGATTAGACTAACTCCTGAATAGATTAACTTTTGATTAGACTAACTCCTGATTAGACTAACTCCTGATTAGACTAACTTTTGATTAGATTAACTCTTGATCAGACTAACTCCTGATTAGACTAACTCCTGATTAGACTAACTTTTGATTAGATTAACTCTTGATCAGACTAACTCCTGATTAGACTAACTCCTGATTAGACTAACCCTAGTTGGACTAACAGTAACCTTTAGACAGTTCTCAGACATCTATCTAGATCTCCTGAATGAATTCCTGTTCTCCACTCCTCTGAAGTAACCAGTCTCAGTCTGTCTCAGAATAATCATTTAAACTATTTCTCAGACTGAAAAAGGTTCAGGTCTCAGATTCTAATTTTATCTAATGAGTCAGAATCTATCTTTAGACGCTAAATGAGCCCGAGTTTAGTACACAATGTAAACGGGTTGTAAAACATGCAGTAAATGGAGCTTTTCTGTGGGCCGGCCTACCATGGCTCCCAGTCTGAGGCAGGGGTACTGGGCTCTGTCCAGTCCCAGCTGGTTTAGTCTCATAGTTCCTAGAGAGGTTGGTAATTCAGGCTGGAGCTCGATGCCCCAGACGTACTGCAGACAGCAGAGAGCCAGGCCGTAAAGCAGGATGAACGGGGAGCACAACATGGCGGCTTGACGCCTGCGAGGAGAACAAAAAGCGGCTAATTCAATCTGCAAACTGATAACATCAGCCTGACAACAACAGCCATCATCCAGACTTCAGGGGTGCCAAGTACCGTATTTTCGCGACCATAAGGCGCACCGTATTTTAGGGCACACCTTCAATGAACGGCCTATTTTAACTGTTTTCATATATAGGGCGCACCGCGTTATAAGGCGCATAGAACAGAAACTACAGTCGTGGCTGGGGTTGCGTTACGCATCCGCTATATGGAGCTGCGCTAAACAAAACAGTCAGATAAGTCAGTCAGACTTTATTGATAGAACACAAACTAACGTTCTAACAACTCCGTTTACTCCCAAAACAAATGAGTGCATTCACAACACGGTACCGCAGCACCGGCAGCTCTTACCGGTATTTGCGCCTCCTTCATTGAAAACAACGCACAAATTAAACAAAAGCAACATTTGGGGGTCTTAATACACACACAAGTGGCGTGGGACTGGAATTTTTACTGTTTTTACTACACAGTCTACGGTTTTAACCGCTCTTACTTCGGCGACGCCCCCTGACTACGGTCGATGACCATATATCCATATATAAGACGCACCGTCGATTTTTTAGAAAATTCTAGGCTTTTAGGTGCGCCTTATAGTCGTGAAAATACGGTATTACTACTCCTCCTGGTTATTATCCTTCCTCACCACCTGTTATAGCTGCTCTATAATAACCTGGCTGTTGGCTAAGTTGGTAGTTAGCACATGTTAGTAAACCAGACTGCTCAAAGGTCACGTCCATGTGGATGGCTGCCGCTCGTCCACACGTAAACGGATGTCTGAAATGAAGCTGTGGCTCCACCAGCAGCGGCGGCAGTGGTACCTCATGCGTAGGATCCAGATGAGACACGCCCAGAGCAGCAGGACGAAGGTCAGCCAGCTGTGGTACATGATGCTCCAAACCTGCACCAGATGCAAGCAGAGTCGTTTGGGTGTTTGTTTCGGACGGACGCTGATGAGATGCTGGCTTCACTCGTCATTACCATCATGGCTGTGAGGGCGCAGACGTAGCTCTGCTGCATGATCACCTTTCCAAGCAGGAAAAAGGGGCTGTCCGCCGCCGGTCCACTGGGACTTCCTGTCAACAAGCACAGACACAACCAACGGACCCTTCATTGGCCGACTGAAGGTATAAACCTTCTCTAGGTGCTTCCAGAGGGCACCACCTTGGGCGGGGCCATAGCTGCACTGGAAACCAGGAGTGACCTTGAAGATGCACCAGTGTGTGACCAGTCAGCAGATGAACGGAACAGGGGCTTTAAGGGAGTCTTTTCTGTATTCCACCTTTCAGAAAGTCGTTGTAGTTCAGGGTTGTAGTCCAGTAGCCCCAATAGTCCCAATAGCCCCAGTAGCCCTATTCTATTCTATTCTATTCTATTCTATTCTATTCTATTCTATTCTATTCTATTCTATTCTATTCTATTCTATTCTATTCTATTCTATTCTATTCTATTCTATTCTATTCTTTTTTATTCTATTCTATTCTATTCTATTCTATTCTATTCTATTCTATTCTATTCTACATCAGCTCACTGTGTTTGATGTGGTCAACCTGTGATTGTAATAACTACCAGAGCTGCAACAGGATGGTGTAAATTAACTGGAAGCAACAGATGAAAAGCTCATCCATAGTCCTGGGATGCTACATTAGCTTGCTGCTTTACTGATATTCAGGTAGCTAAACGGATCCTACCTGGCTCGGGCTGAAGGTGTCCCTCTGATGTTTCCTCCTCGTGACTCTCTGTTCCCACAGACAGAAGAACGCACTGAAACACAAACACACAAACACACCAGCCAGTAAAGCCGGTCCAGCTTGATCTGGTGCTGTTTTCCTGTCTTTAATTGTCTTTGATTAATCACGACATCACTGGGAGACAGAAAGAAAAATGCGTCCTTTTTTTGAGACCTTACCTCTGTGTCATCTTCGTAGTCTTTAGTGTGTTTGTTCCACGTCTTCAGCTCCAGCGTGTCGTCCTTTCCTGCTCCCGTTTTCTCCTGCTTCTGCTTCTGAAACTCAAACAGAAACGACAGGTCCCAAATAAATTATAAAGTCTTTTTTCAGGAACCAAAATGATTAAGGAGCTTTGGGGGCCAGAAGGAGACCTGGTGCGCTGATGCATAACTTTCTGTCTTGAGAACAGCTGCCAGGCTGAGGTAGAGGAGGAAGAGTATCCCTGGGCTGACGTAAACGGGCCAGTCATAGCCGGCGTTGAGCTGGACCTCGTAGGCTGAGGAGCAGTTTCCAGGTTTGATGATGTCCTTCAGACCAAAGAGCCTGGATGGAAAGGGAAAAGCACCGAAAGGGACTGCTGATGCAAAGATCAAACTTTCAGACATTTGCGAACTGCTTTTAGAGGCTGACATGTTGGTTTAGGGGGGTACTGATACCTGGCCCACAGAGAGTGCGGAGGGAACAGGGCCTGGGCCAGCAGACTCTGGTACAGGTACAAGCAGAGCATGTGGCCACACGTGAAGAAACTCAGCATCACGCAGAGGGCGTTGAATCCCAGATGGGTGATGGGAAGGTGGAAGGACCACCACGTGCACAAGCAGATAAACAGCAGGAAGTAGATGGCGGTGAAGGCTGAAGGCATGGTGATACCTGCAAAGAACACAAGCCCCTAAGGTAAACAGGCGCTTTAAACCATAAAAGGTCAGCTGACAGGAGATATTTCTATCAGTTTTACTCTTCCCTTTGTGCCCTGCAACTGATGCTAGCTCTCAGCGTAATCTGAGGCCGGGGTCTTACCAGCCAAAGCCAGCAGGCTGACGGCCAGGATCCTCCTGAGGTCCCAGAGAACTTTCCAGGCCGTGGCCTTGAATTGCTCGGCCATCTGCTTGGCCCTCGTGACCGTGGAAACCTCGTCCTCAGAATCAGCATGCAAAGACGTCCCCTCATCCTTGTCGCTGGACGCATCCTCTTCCTCCTGGTAATCTTCGCCATCATCGTCATCCTCTGTGAGTGTGCAGTCTGGACTATCTTCCAGCTAAGAAAAAAACCAATGAATGTTAGCGTACTAGCACTAGAATTCCTGCTGAGGTGTCTTTCTGTCAGTTTTTAACCAAACATTTGACCTTTTATCAGGGCTGGGAAATATTTTAGCCTAAAGGACAAGTTTGAGCTTTAGATCTTGAAAAACGGGCCAGCCAAGTGGTGCACAGGCGGATAATGAAGCTCCAAAAGATGTTTGCCCCCACCATTTGAAGAGGAAGGGGAGTGTTTAAGGAGGAGGAAGCTGAAGGGGGGTCTGAATCTATTTCCATATAATCAAGTTGACAACTCCTTATTTGGCTTTTGGAGAAATGATTATAAGGGCTCTGCGGGCCAAATTAAATAGTTCATTGGGCAACATGTGGCCCCGGAGCCTCAGTTTGCTCACCTCTGCGTTATATAGTAATGTAATTTAGCTGTTTTGCATTTCTTGTTAGCTGTAAATGTATTAATATTTAAAGTTCACTTTTCTAATAAAGGTCAAACAGTTAAAATTCCACATGGATAGTGTTTTCCAAAGATTGTCTTGCTGATGATCATAATATCTTGTTCCTAAAGGTCAAGGGTTTTTTTCTTTCTTTTTTTCATATAGGCTGTCTTGTGTCTCACTGCGGAGAAGCTTCTATCCAATTTCTTTTCCATAAGGTATATTAAAAAATAAAAAATAAACTATTGCAGTGAAGATTAACCTTCTGAAACATTCCCTCATCAGCATGGAGGATCTGTGGAGCTCAGCCAGAGCCACCACCTGGATCTTCTTCTCTGCGGCGGCCAGACAGCCGTTAAAGGCGGGAGTCATTTTTATTGGGTTTCATTTTGCCGTAAAGACACAATGTAACAAAAAGTGTGGAAATTTATTACATTACTAATTTTTTTTTTGTGATAGTGAGTTTAATAGTGACGATTCTGTGGCATTGGGATATACGGTTATATGATTGGAGCAATAACCGAGCACTAACCAGCAATAACCAACCAATAACTAACCAATAACCAACCAATAACTAACCAATAACTAACCAATAACCAACCAATAACTAACCAATAACCAACCAATAACTAACCAATAACTAACCAATAACTAACCAATAACTAACCAATAACCAACCAATTACTAACCAATAACCAACCAATAACCAAGCACAAACCAACCACTAACTGACTTACTGAAGTTATGTTGGCGGCAGAAACGGTTTCTCTGTTCTTGACCAGTCGGTTACATAGAATGACTGTTGCCAAGGAAACAACAAAAACACCCAGGTCAGGGCACAGCAGGCGGAGCACAATCACAGGTTCATCCAGGGGAAGCCTGCAAGAGAAAAGGAGGGTTAAATTCCGCATTTGATCGGTCCGACTGGTTAGATCAACGAATGAACGCGTGGCTGTGGACAACCTGGACAAGCCGATATGTCTGGAGATGACGTCCCACTGTGAACAGTTGTCGCCTAGGGCGATGTTGAGGGGGGGATATGTGTGTAGTACTGTCTGGAAACATATATGAGCCAAGACAAACACCAGGCTGGTGAAAAACACCGCCCGAATAAAGTTCCCCGTGTGGCCTGCAAGATAAAAGAAGAGAGGAATAAAGAAACATACAGGATAGAAGCAGATTTACAATGTCAAACGTCACACTGAGGAGGAGGAGTTTTAACGCCCTAATTCAATACTATTCAATACAATAAAACTGTCTCCAGATGCTTTACAGAGGCAGAAACCCAGAGCCGGAACCCCCAGGTGAGCACAGTGGCAAGAAAAAAAAAACTCCCTTTTAATAGGAAGAAACCTTGAGCGGGACCAGGCTAACAAGGAGGAACAAATTCTGCTGAAAGATGACTGGGTAAATAAAGAGAAGAAGAGGAGGACAGAACAGAGAAAATAAGAGAGAGAGAGAGAGAGAGAGAGAGAGAGAGAGAGAGAGAGAGAGAGAAACAAATATAAATATACAAACACACAAATCATCCCCGAAGATCTGTTGTCATGGGGGCAAACGACCCCAAGTTTCTTCTGGGTCAAACAATGAGTTGTTGAACAAAACCGCCATGACTAAAGATAAAAGCAAAGGTCAGCGTACCCTGCCGAGAGGGTTACCTGGGCTCTGCCCTTTGAAGCAGGCCAAGGTTTGGGGCCCATTGGCACATTCCTAGCTGGCCAGGTTTTGGCCTACAGGGCCTGGCCCAGGCCCAGCGTGAAGCACAACATATGTCCATCCTTACCAGCAGGGTTCCGTGGTGGCAGACCAGGGCAAGATCTTTGGCACCACAATCCTAATGCAACACGCTACATGACCTCTCTAGCGGGAAAGGAGCCAGAGCTTGAGGAAGAAGTAGAGCAGTTCCGATTACATATAGTCAGCTTCACCTCAACACATACCCAGGAGATACTGTGAACTAAAGTCCTCTAGAGGGGTTGGATTTTCCTCTATGATGCATTTGCCCTCGGTGATGGGGTGGGGGGTTGTGAAAAAACGCTGGCATCACGATGGCTGCGGATGGTTGCCGTAAAAGGACTCCTGTTGTGACAGAATATGCTGTTGTGACACTTGATGCTAATCTTGGGCTGGTAGTTTGATCTCATTTCCTTAATTTAGCAGAAGTTAGCTTGTTGGTCTACTGTTAATACAGATGTGGATCAGAGGAATTACCTCCACACACTCAGCAGAGAACAGAGGTCCAGAGCATTTGGATAAACCCCCTCTAATGGCTTGGCACAGAAGGGGTTAACCGCCCTCCCACGGGA
>CAAE01007947.1:23777-35285 GCA_000180735.1 Tetraodon nigroviridis | reverse complement strand
GTTCAGCGGGATGGATGAGTGTCTGCAGCCGATTCATCATCCGCCTTATCCGCCGCCCTCGCCACTGTTTTTATATCAGCCAGTCGTCACACTGTCAACCGATGCTCCTCTCTCACTCTTCCTCTCCACCTCCCTTCCTTCCCTTCCTCCCTCAGAGGGCTGTTCTGCCCCGTATTCCGCCTCTTTCCCATGTGCCCTACTTGCTGTGCTCGTACGGCTCACGATGGGTGTTCACACACGCCTTCTCAGCTTCCCGCCTCCCGCTCTTTCTCCCCCTCGTCTTCCTCTCTCCATCTATCTCTCTCTCTCTCGTGCACCGCTGGGACCTGAGTGGCACCTTCAGAGCGCTACTATAAAAAAGGCCCTATAAAAAGCCTCAACACACGGAAGAAAGGGTAATGATGAAATTTAACTGCTCCTGTTGGTGGCACCTGGGGTCTGCGACCCCTACCCGTGTGTGTGTGTGTCTGTGTGTGTGTGTGCAGATATACGAGCATGCGTGCGTCATGTATGTGTGTGTGCGTGATCAGCCAGTGTGAGGCCTGGCCGCTGAACTGGAACTGCCCTGCTAGGGGGGTCAATGTCCACGCTAGCGCCATGAGAGTTATCGCTTTTTAAAGATGCGCTATAGATTTTGTGGGGGACTCATTTACACCGGCATAAAATGGAAGGCAGCAGGGGAAGTTTAAACTCTGGGAAGGACGGGAGCGCCGGGAAAATAGGTTTGATAGCCCGAGTGGCCTCACTGGTGTTATTCTGATTTAACTGTTTGGCAGACGGACACGACGCCAGCAGGTGACAAACAAAACAGCTCAGCCGCGGAGAGGATACAGATGTTAGCGCGCCGCATGTCTCCTCGCATTTCCCTCAGACACAAAAACCAGCAGAACCAGCGGAGCTCACTTTCCAGGTCCTGCTCTGGAAGGGCCAAATCGCCACGGGCAGATCCGGATTTCTTTTGGACAGACTGGAGGGATTTATTCTGTCTCTTCTGGGAAACCAAATCAAGGAAAACCAATGGAAAGCGTTAGGCGCTAAAGTGCAGCTAGAGCTTTATTAGACGGCGCACAGTCCAGGTGAATAAAGAGCAGAGTTACGTCCACCGCAGACCCTGCTGCGCTGCTGGTAAAATGATTGATGCAGCACAAAGCCGCATCCTTTTAAACGTTTACCTCCGCCAGAAGAGGCGGTCACGTGTCAGCACCAGGTGGGTGGTTTGTTAGCATGCTGCTAAAAGAACCCGAAAACCTACAGAAGGATTTCAATGGGATTTCATGGGCTGAGGAAAAGACATTCGTCTGACGAGTGTTTGACCTTTAATCTTCCACAGATCAAAGCTATACGGCTTTGATCAAAGAGCAAATTACCGTGTGATGTAACCTTGTATCGCTACTGCTCAACTACATGCGGTCCTGCTGCAGGAGAGGAGGTCTCCTTGCAAGCTAGAGGTTCTGCGTTTGTTGGTGCTGGCTAAACCGTGTGCGTCTGCAGTCACGTGCACTTTCGGGCGTGCATGTCAGGGGAGGACTATTTTCAGTTCGGTTGCTGGCCTGGAGTCAACACCCCCCCTCCCGGCTTCAGATGCTGGCTCGCCGGCCTCCTCAACCCTGCTCCGGCCTCCCACCTGTCCCTGGCTGGGAGCCTCCACGGTTGGCCCGCCGGCATGGAAAATCAGACTTTGACGGGCACAAGGGTCTTCCAGCGGGGGATGAGCTGAAAAGTTCCCAGGAGGGGCAGCTTGTCCTGACTGACAGGGCGTGACACAGGCCTGGAACCTCCCCCCACGCCGCCGAGCTGATTCCAGACCTGCTCGTCTTTCAGAATCAAACCTTTTAGCAACATCTGTAACCTGCTAAAGCTGTAAATGACCACCAGAAAACCACTTTTAACCCGTCTTTAGCTTGATCCCAAAAATACCCCTGAGGAGCCAAAAGCAGGCCGACGCTCGGTATCAGTTCGCTGTCGGCACTAAATGCTTATTTACATGTTGACGGTATTTACACCTCTTTTCTTGTCAACTCTGTGTGGAATGACCACCCTGCCAACGTAGGATCCAGTGCAACTTGTGCCACGCATAAATTATTCCTACTTTCTGCAAAACCGCTTATTGCTAAAAGGATTAGGGTGACACACATAAACAACACAAACATGCTAATCCTCATTAGCACTGTTGAAAGCCCCTCCGATGCAGAGAGGAGAGAGGCTGGGAGGCAGAGCGCCAGGCCGGAGGGTGGGAGGCGAGAAGTCAGGGAGGGCTCATGCAAACACAGCGGCCATGCAGACAGACGGCCTGCGCCGGTCCCTCGCATCCAGCCGATGCTGATCGGTAGACGCCGAGCGCGCGGATGAAAGGGCGGGTCGGCGGCGGCGCTTCAGCCAACGGCGCTGGCACAAACGCCGGCTCCCTCTAGGTTTTTGGATCTGACGATTCCAGTGTAATAACAGATAAATAGAGGGGGCTCATCAGGCCACAAAAGCAAACAGCTTGGGCTTGCCAAAGGGAACAGAGGGAGCGAGTGTTGGAGGGCGTGCATATGTGTTTGTGCATGTAGAGAGAGGGGCGACAGAGACGGGGGGGGGGGCAGCGCCAGATGTCAGCCATTAGCTTGTTTTCAGTCCCCTACCCCAGCACTATACTGTCCCGCTGCCTGACACTGGGGGCCCCCCCGGCCACTCCTCCAGGTACGGACCGAAGCGCCGCCTCCAGCCCGTCGCCATTAATGTGCCAATTTGTATCCCCGAGTGCTCAGAGGGAGAATTTACCGCCGTGCTCTCTGGCTTTAGGCAAAAACGAATAAAATGCTCTTTTGCTGAATTTAACTTAATTGCCCTCAGTGGGGATGAGGGGCCTGAGGAGGAGAGCGGGGAGGAGTGGCCGAGGGTGCAGATGTTTACCAGCAACTCCTCCTGGCCCAACTCCAAACCACCATCTGCACCGCTTCTGTTTTCACAACGTCACCTACCAACGGCCGCCAGCCGCCTCTCCCATCGATTTCATGTTTCCTGGTGGTGATAAGACTCCTCAGCAGGTCTGAATGCGGCTCCTAAACAGCAGAGGGTAAACTTTGGCTTTGAGCTTCTGAAAAGACCTTGATTTTCTTTCTTTGCAGCCTGTTTATCCACGCCGTCTATCTACCCTCTTCTCGTCACCGTGGCGATTGCACGGTGGGGAAACAGTGCAGCTCGCCTGCAGGCAGGGATCCTATTATTTGCAAATTAGATAGGCTCGCACATTTTTTAGCAGGAAGTTGGCAGACATCAGTCACTGTGACTGGGAAGAAATGAGGCCGAGGAAATGACAAAGAGGAGGAGGGGTGAGGATTAGGTGAAGGTGAAGAAGGATCTGAAGAGGAGGAGGATGGGATAAAAGTAGTTGTCGCTGTGGCGGCTGTTACCGCGCCAACTGCGCCCGAGTCAAGCCGGCAGAGTTCTACCAGGGGAGGCTCTCCAGATTCTGGCCGCACACTAATTACTGGGAGGTTTTGTTCGGAAAATTATCTCCATGTCCATTGCTGCATTTCACAGCAAATTAGCCGTGGAAATCCCAAAAACCAATAAATAAGGCAGAAATTGTTCACGGGGGTCTCTGCTGATTGTCTCGTTCACTTTCTTTGTCCTCCTCCCTAATGCTGAAGAAACTAAGAGCCCATTTCCTTTATTTGGGAATTCTTTCTGCCCTCAAAAAGGAGACAAATAAAGGCTTTGTTTGGGTCGCGCTGCGAGGTAGCGATAAGCTGTCAGTATTGATGCCAGAGTGTGTAAAACGCATTCTTAGCGCTGTCATGCGCTCAAACCTACTGGGCCCTTTTTCCCCACACGAGAAAAGTGGAATTAGCGTGGAAGAGGAATTCTTCCAGTCTGCATCCCAACATCTAATACAAAAAAGGGCCGGAGAGCGGCACAAAAAGTCAAGAAAATGGAAATTCTTTTTTCAAAGTTGGATTTCATCAGAAACAACACGTTTCCTTCCTTTTTCAAAATAATCATTTTTATTGTGATGTGAAAAAAAGGGAAACTTGGAATTGCCTAACCTTCAAAAGCTGGTTGACAAAGAAAACCAAAAAAAAGTCCACACTTCTACGAAGTTTAAAAAAACAAAACAAAAACCTGAACTTCAGCTGCATCAATTTGTACTCGGCAGCGACTGAAAGTGGTGAAAAGAGGCAATTTCGCAAATTCAAACCCTCCGCAGGTGCAATTACTGGCAGTGGTAAAACCGCAAAAACAGGCTTGAAAATTCCGATGTGACTCCACTGTGAAACACACCGTCACCCAGTCAAAGGAAGAACTCCGTTTGTTTCCCAGTAACAAGCAGCGGTGAGGAACCTGTACTGGTACCAGCACCGCTTCCAAACCAGTCCCACCAGCGAGCGGCTGAACCCCGGAGTGTGGTCATCAGTTAGTGCCAAGAAGTGGGTCAGTCCACTCTGCAGGGTGGGGGAGGGAAGGGGGGCCTCCGGACCACCGTGACACAGCGGAGGATGAGCGGGTCATAAGTGTGTGTGTGTGTGTGTGTGTGTGTGTGTGTGTGTGTGTGTGTGTGTGTGTGTGTGTGGTGGGTGGGGTTGGGCAGATGTATAGAGGTACTATACCCAAATGACAAGCCCACAGCTCTCGTGGCGAGGCACAATTAATGACCCGTGCCAACATTACGGGATGAAAAATCCCCAGTGTCCGAGCGCCGCCGCCCAGCCTGGCAACCGGAATTCTTCATTAGGTCTGCCGACGGAGGAGAGTGCGTTTATCAGCTTTACGGTCGGGGCCGGCGTGTTCCGCCACGCTCCACCGAACACGCCGCTAGGCTAACCTGATGTTTGTGTTTTGGTCTTTTTAAAATGATCCAAAACACGTTTCTGATTTCTTTAATACATATAATAGATTTAAAACCCACTCGTTCCCGACTTTAACGCCCCCCTCCTCTGAATCAACGACAGGAACCCCCCCCTCATCAGTCCAGGCTCAACCATGCAACCGGCGCGCATCTCCCGCATCGTCACCTCGCCATTTTACAAGCCACGGGGCCAGGAAAAACAAATCGAACCAATCTCAGGCGTGGAAATCACTCTCACAACAACAAGCGCAAACGTAGAAATGTATTATCTTCACCCTCCAAATCCAATTTATTTCATGCATATCTTTCCATCTAAATTGAATACAGCATGTAGCTTGTTGGGGAAATCACTTTGAAAAGACTCGGCCTATCTTATCTCCGTCTTATCGCGGCCATCTCGCTTTCTAACCGCCGAGGCGTCAGAGTGTGCCGAGCTCCTCGCCGCGCCTTCTCATTGGTCCTCCCGGTGTCGGGTTCTGCCTGATCGGCCACCCAAACCGCCGTAAACTTCCCAACGGACCTCCTCCGGGCTCTAATTGGCATCGCTGGAATTTACACATTTTTTTTAATTACAGGCAATTATCAGATTTTAAAGGGGCTTTAATTACGGCCACAGTGAAAATATTGGAAGCATTTGCTTTAAAAAAAGTGTTTGAAACTGTCATCGAGGATCTGGGGGGGAATAAAAGATGATTATTTAAGGTGTAAATTATCTCGCCGTCATAGCTCTTAATAAAAAAAGTTAACACGTTTCATCTGACAAACGCAAACCTTAATTAAACCGGAAGGACTGCTGTTAATGGAGCTGACAGAAGGCTCCGATCCGACTTCTGGACGGTTCTATTCATGCTAAACAAAGTTCTGTCTGCTGATCGGATGTCAGTTAGCTTCGGCTTCACAGAGACCGACACAAAGGGCGAATCCGGATCCTTCTGGGTCAGAACCAGGCTGATGGTTCCACTCGTCCTCCAGGTCTGATGAGGAAGCAGAGGCGACGCCTCAGCGAGCCTGGGAACGCTGGGAGGCTCCCACACTGAACGCTTCACGTCTCCGTCCGTCACTCATCTACCCAAACGCTTCCTCTCTCACACTCCCGCTTGACCTCTCCGCTCACTCCCACCGGCGCTGGGCGAGCGGGGAGTGGCGCGCTCCTCGCTCGGAACCCCACATCCGTGCGGTGAAGAGGCAGAACGGATGAGAGGTGAGAGATGATGCTAATGATGCTAATCAGCTCCGGGTTGAGTCAGGATCCTCTCCATCTTTCTGGGACATGTCAACGTGTTCCCCATGACAAACACCGCGACCCGCCGCTAACACGCAAGGCTAGCAGCTGCCATGGTTCAGCAACACGGAGGCCGAGTTGTTTCCGTCCGGGAAGCCTCGTCTCCGGACCTTCGCGGCAGTACTTCAGACGTGTGTGAGGTCAGAGGTCGTGGTTCAGCAGAGGGTCAAACCCTGCTGGTTTTTCCTTTCTGGTTCCTCAGCTAAACGCGGCTGCGTTTGCTTAAAGCTAAAAAAGCAACTTCCAGTCGATCCTGCCCACCCGAGGCCGGCGCGAGCCTTTGTGCGCTGACCCTTGACCCCAGATGGACCCGGTCAGGCATCAGTCACAGACGTGGAGACTAGTTCACCTCCTGGCTGAGGTTGAGCTGCAGAGGGATGAGCTGGGATGACTACGCCAGCTTCCCAGATAAACGGGGAAATCCGTGGTCCGAAGTCCCTCCCGCCACTCCATTAAACTGCAGCGTCCTGCGTCCCATTGCCCCCAATTTCCTCCCTACATCCCACAACGAGCTCACTCCTCCACAAATCCTTCACAGCCAACTCACTCAAGATTAAGCATGTGTGAAATTGAGCGCTTTCTAATGCGCAAACCCCCTCAGCTCGAGCGGCACGCACACCAGATTCCCATCAACACCTTCTTTAATCTGAATATGTACTCAATATCTACTGTATAATTACCTGTTGCAGCAGCCAGTTGCTCGCTTTGATCAGATTCCGGAGGACGGAGGAAGTCTGAGCTCCTTCGCTCAGCGCCAATTATTCACCCTTCCCGTGTTAAACTTTAGGAAAACCTGCCTGAGCCAAGACGGGCCGAGAGGGGAGGACGCACGCGGTGAAGGGTCGTTCCGCGGGTTTGATGGCGCACAGCTCCATCAGAAATCTTTGACATTAGCTCTGCTATTGTCTTACACACACACACACACACACGCGCGCTGCCACGTGCACGTGCGCAGGCTTTGCGATCCGCCTGAGTTGAGAGCAGACATTGGCTCGGCGTGAGAGCCATCACCGGCGCATTCTTTTGTTTGCAGCACATGACACGCCGGCTCCCCGCTGCGCGCTAATATGGCTATTTCCTCACCCAATTTGCCTCTCGCAGCATCCGAGCACATGCAGATATGGAAGACGATGCCGATCGGGGCTGTAAAACGAGAACCAACTGTTTAAGTTTAAGGTTATTGTTGGGCAGAGACGCTGAAGTCCCGCCCCAGGACGCCAGCTCGTACGCAACAAAGGAACAAAGAAAACCAGGAACACGCAGCAACAAAGGACGAGAGACCAAGGCGGAACAAAGCTGGGGAGGGGCGTCGACCTGGAGGCAGGTGAGTGCGGAGCGGGAGGTCACACACCACCCAGAGAGGTCAGACAGGTGAGGGGGGGGCGACAGCAGGAAGGAACCGCTCTGCAGCCAGTGGGGGGGGCTCGTTCCTCATGAGCTGGTGCTAAGCCCGACCCAGCAGGTCAGAGCAGCCCGGCCCGGCTAACGCGGAGATCTCGGTGGTGGTTTGGTAAAGGAGCCTCAGCCACGACATGAATGATCAAAGAGAAGCTCAGCAATGGATTGAGTGGAGCATCAATGAAGTTCACAGTGAATAAACTCGCCTCCTGATTGGTTGTAAATAATCAGGTGCCGATTCCTGTCTAGGTTCATAACAGGTAGCTGGTTTATCCCACAGGATGGCACAAACCGGAACGCCTCACTGGTTTGGATGGAATTCTGGAAAAACCGGAATTAGTGTGGGATAAATATTCAACTTCAGATTGGGATTATTACCGGGGGAGTTTCAGGGGCTTTGATGCCAATATTGACCACCAGGAACGAAGTCTGGTTTTCTGAAATCCCAGCAAACTACTCGCACAACAGCGGGAAAATGCTACGTTTACATTCCTTTGGTGGTGGGTTAAACCGATAGTCGGGCCACGCAGACGGTCGCGGCGTCGAACCCAACGATCCCGTTTTTCCTGTTTATTGTGTCTCTTCCCAGGTTGCATCGCCGCACACGTTCTGGTCCAGCTCACGCATGCCGCCGTCTGTCAAGTTCCTGCCAAATTCCAACCGCTCAGGAGGAGCCATCCACGCCGGCGGCGCTGCGTTCGTTTCCTGAACGCGTCGAAATCGCATCAGCCTTTGCGGCGACAGGAAAAAGCCAGTCCTGGTGAAGTGCCGCCCTCCTCCTGCTGCCTCTCCTCCCTCCATCTTCCTCCCTCTCGCATCCTCGCCTCCAATCCACCATTATTAGTGCCTCCAATACTCCAGAGGGCAAACAAACTTTCAAAAAATTCCCCATAACCCGCCAAGCGGAGCCCATTTTCCTCTCCATGCAATTAACTGCACCAACATTTACAATAATATGATTACAGACACTTTGGCAAAGTCACGGGGGGAAACGGGGCATATTAGGTATCAGCAAGGGGTTGATCGTAATGGTCGCGTTTCCCGGAGACTCACATTTTCTCTTGCACGCAGTAGTAGAGAGCCACTAAATTCTCCTCAGGCAGTAAAAACCAATGCACTGGAACCACCATAACAAACACTAGCAACCACTTTCTTTCTCATCACTCTCTTATTTCCCTTTTCTTTTTTTTTTCAACGCTGGTGTCTTTTTCTCTCTTCCACCCCTCTCCGCTTCACCCGTCCCTCCCTCGTGAACCCCACAATTAATTAAGTCTTTCACGGCCATGTAATTAGGAATATTAGAAGTCATAAACTTGCCACCGCTCTTGAAACGACGCGTCGGCCCCTCAGCGGTTTGTTTGCCATTTCTTTGTTTTCCTGCACCGTGGGGCCCCATAGATCTTCCTCGCCCGGCGCGACAGAAAAAGAAGAGGGGGGGGAGCCGCGAAGCACCCAGGTCCAGGCACCGACCCGAGGGGGGAACACGGCCACGGGGCAGCGGGGGTGCCCCCTAGTGGTGGGCTGCAGGAAGGAATGAGGCTTTTCCTCCACCTGGGCTGAATTTCGGAGCATTTCTCTGTTTTTCCGCCCGTTCCGTCTGCGGGAGGGTTAACAGCATCGACGCCCATGTGATTCCGGCTCGAGCGCTCTCATCAGGAGCCTCATTCGCTGCTCCGGCTGCACCCTGACCTCCCAATAACCACTCGCCATTGTTTCTATTTACCATCGGCCAGAGACGGAGGGAGGAACGGGAGGAAGAGCAGAGAAAAGGAGGGCCGGGGAGCGTATTGATCGGCTTCCACGCGTATTGAAACCAGATATTGATTTTCTTTCCTCTTTTTTTCAGATGTGAAAAAGTGCATTGTCCGAACGAAGGAGATTTCTGTGGGGATTTGGAGAAAGAGGAGTTGAAATGAGCATCCGGTGCAGCCTTGTCTCTGGTGGATTGTGTATAGGGCTGCGGTAATTGAATTGAGCGAGGGGGCCTCCTCCGGTTCGGGCTCTCTAAAGGGTTTTCGGCCTGTCGATGAATCTCTGAAATATTTGAGCCCCGATCGACTTTGGAAAAAACTGGAAAGTTCAGCGAGGAATTCTTCAGAGGAGCTCAGCCTCAAAAAAGAGCATCGTTATGAGGGAAAATGAGTTATTAATTTAGATGATATTGCTTAATTGCTGCAGTAAATCAGCTGAATAGGTCTACTCGTGTTAATCGTGTCATATGAGGAGCATTTCCAGCCTCACGTCAGCCTATTAAAGCAACCAAAGCTTATTTGTGATGAGTTGATTAAAAAGTTGGGACGTTAGCGCGGCGCCATCGACGCACTGCTGTGTTTCAATCTGTCACGGATGGAACCGGGGACGCGTTTCCCCGCTAATGCCACCATTTCCGCAGCTGTGGCCTCTTTTTCCAAAACGACAACACCACAAACGGGAACGCCGGAGAGCCGAAAACTTCGCCCTTGTCTCCGCGGCGACCGCGGCGGCGGCTACCTGCTTCTCATTCAGCCGACGTCGGCCTGTTCTCCCACTCAATTTGCAATTAGGACCAAGTTTAGAGCGCTGAAGCCTGAAGGCAGGTGGGTGTCCTCGCCAGGGAGGTGTTGCCTAGCAACGGGTGTGTAGAAGGGGTGCATACCTGAGAGGTAGGAGGCAGTGTGGGGGAAGAATGGGTCTCAGTACTAGAAGAACATTTGCTAATGTTACACATTTGTTTGTAAGGTCAGTTTCACCGTCGGCACCCAGGTAACCATGGAGACCGCCGAGAGTCCGCCTGACCAGGTCACCGTAAGGTTGCGTCGAGCCTAAAAGTTGTGTTTCTCTGATATAAATGTGTGACGGCTGTGAGCTCGTAGCCGCGGAAACGTGGAAATGAAGTGGAAAATGCATATGATTAGGCAAATACAATCTGCCCAGAACGAGTGTGTGTGTGTGCGTGCGTGTGTGTGTGTGTGAGGGCAGATATAGGCGACAGGATGCACTCCAAACACACGATTACATCTGCGTTTCCGCGCCCAAACATTTGTTTTCATTACCGCGCCATATTTGCGCCTCCGTTCCTGCATTTCACAGTGTTTTGCATCGAATTATGTGTTAAATGATCCTCACGTATTTTAGCAGACTTAACTCGCAGCGAGGCGTTCCGCGTTGACGACTTTCTGCCGCTTTAGGCTGCTGACGTATGATTACACCCACTTTGCTCTCCGAGCAGCGCGATTAAAACGTCTTCAAGCGCTTTTTTCTTTTCTTTCTCCAAACTCGGGAGTTGCACACGTTTAATTTCTGCTCGGCCCTCTGAGGCAGACGGCCACGTTTCGCGCGTCCATTTGGTTGTTTTACTGAAAACAAGTTAAAATTCCTGCTGTTTTGATAAAAAAAATCCACTTGGACCCATGATTGGGCTCGTCCAACAGATAAACAAAATTTCTCATTCCGAAGGCAATTTTGCACACCGGCAATTTTCTGTGCCTGCCGATCCGCGCGCATCTGTTTGTCTATTACGGCGGTGGATGGAGGGGGTGGCGGAGGGGAGGGCTTTTTTTTTTTTGATCATATCAACAGCGGCGGGGACACGGGGCATCCATCATGACCCGACCACCTCGCTCGCTTGCATGTACTTGAACAGGCCCCACAAGTGGTAGCAATTTTCCATTTTCATTTGTTGACCACTTGACCGTGCGCCTCCGCTCGGCTGCGGCAGATGAGCTCTCGTTCACGCTCGACTTCTGGTCCGCAGCTCCGCCTGCGAGCTGCGCTCTGATGCATCTGCCGCTGGGCGCTGCCTTGGAAATGGACCGAGGAGGGAAACAACAGGCCACCGCTGTAGCGGTGAGTTTTATATACAAATGGCAGCGTGGTGCCGGTTAGCACGTAGCGATCGATCGGTGCTCAGTTTGGACGCAGCCGGAGTTGATCAGAGCCGCGCTGCCAGTGGGACGACCCGGCCCCTCTCACCTCGTGGTCGGCGCTAATCCTCTCCTAGATGTTAGCTAGCAGTGGA
>CAAE01007947.1:13777-21277 GCA_000180735.1 Tetraodon nigroviridis | reverse complement strand
GCAGACGCAAATATCTCGATTTTACCCCAGAGAGACGGAGTGACAGGCCAGGAAAAAAGGAGAAGAGGAAGAGGAGGAGGAGGAGGAAGAGGAGGATGGCTTTGACTAGCTGCCAGTGGAAAAAGGAGAGAGGACCGAAGCCCCTCCACACCTCCTTCACTCTCTTTTAATGACTTCTCCTTCCTCCACCATCAAAATATTATATCAATAATTGCTGGCGAAAAATTAAACAAGTAAAACAATGAGACGGCCCCCGGGGGCCGCCGTCCCCCCTTTCCAAATGAGTCTTTGCATTTTAGAAGAAGGTCACTTCCTCCTCCTCTGCCTCCCGCGGCACCCTCCCTCCGCTTCCATCGGATCGCTGACACATTCTTGGGCGTGATAGCGCTGACCTGAGTTTGAATTTAGAGTGTTCATTAATAGGATATTATGCCATATGCTGCTGCACTGTCTTATTGTAATGTCTGCCGCTGGTTTAGGAATTCCTAATTAGCGCTGACTTAATGAAGGAACTGCAGGGCTAACGCTAACTCTGGTTACGCTGGGAAAGAAAAACAGTTTGCTCTTTGAATGATGAACTGGTTTTACTGGACATCCGCTCAACCTGGGGAGAGGACCCAGGTCAGGGGTTCAAAAGCCCCGCCCACTCACCCCAGCGCCACATTATAAGCTAGGCTAAGCTACAAATATTAAAGGCTGAGGAATCGAGGTTGTAAAGATGCAGGTTTGCAGCGAAAGGAGCGAACGGCTGGACGGAAGCAGCCTGGAAGCAGAGACGGACGGTTGGAAACGGCTGGTTACTTCTGTCCACAAGGGGGCGCGCGTCTGTGCGCTCTCACGCACGTCTGAGGGTCACCTGAGCTCCCACCTCTGTCTGCTCCCTCCACACTAGCGATGCCCCCGATCCCCCACAGGAGGAGCCACAGGGCCCCACCGGCGCTAATTTTCCCTGGTAATGATCTTCACGGGCGGCGCTGAAGGATGGCGCTTTGAGTGGCTGTTTCCTTGGCGCCGTCCCAGCGCTCTCAGCCCCGACGTGCCGCCGTAATTATGCCGTCTGTGCTAAATGCCCATTGTGTAAACGTGCAGAGCAGCTGCCAACAAAGGCAGAAAACGGGGGGATTTCTTTCCTGCCGCCAAGGCGGTAAATAATTGTTTTACAAGGCGGGATTTCGCTAAGACTATCCTGAACGTATGGGGGAAGAAAATGAAAAAGGAAATCCCCTTTTTGCACCGGGGTTGCAATTTAAAGGAAGGGGGGAGCGTGGAGAGCCGTTTGCCCGAGGTCGGACCCGGGTGAAATTCGAAATTTGGGAAATTTTTTATTTTAAAAAAAAAAGGGAACCCCCCCCCAAAAAAAAAAAAAAAAAAAAAAAAAAACCCCGGCCACCACCCCCCACATAAATATTCCATAAAATTAACCGCGGCCCTTTTTCAAATTTATCAATCATTTTTGGCCCACGCTTACAGCCCCCCTCTCCCCTTAAATATTTATGCTGACAAATGAGGGATTTTTGAGTAAATGGTTTTACATCGCACGCCCCCCCTCAAATTTACTCCCTGGCACGGGGGGACATTTTCCAGCTCGCTTATATAAATTTCCTCCCCCAGGTTCCCCCGTGCCCCCCCCCCCCCCCCCGCCCCCCCTCAGAATGACATTCATTATTCTGTGGTTAAGCAGGAGTCATTCTTTTCCCGCAGAACCGAAAGAGCAGGAAAAGGGGTGAAAACGAGGGCCGGCGCTGACCCGCCGCCCCCGCTGGAAATGGCAGCGCCAGAGCGGGAACTCGGGAGGCTCTCCAGGGAAATACGGCAGCGCGTGCCAGGAACAAGCCGGCGGGTCAGGGCGCCATCGTCTGTCAGGGTGTCAACGCCGCATTTTTAAGGATGAAGGAATCAACGAGGGACCTTGGCAGCGATTAGAGGCCTAAAAGGCTCGGAACACGAGAAGAGGTGAAGTCGCACGTTGTTTTAGGACAAATTCTGGACAAAAACAAATAAAAACACGTGGATGATTGAAAAGAGGAGAGAAATGTAGCTGCTCCAGCAGAAAAACGCAGAACAAAGTTGCAAATTCGACGTCAGCACAATAAAAAGTTGTGAATCTGAGAACAGGAACAGACTTTGGTGACAAATACAAAAGTTTAGCCAGAGTTTGAGTGGGAGGGCGTGACCTGCAGCGCGACCTTTGACCCCTCTCCTGCCTGCTGCAGCGATGACTTTGACCACAAACATCAGGAGGCAGAAGGAGACGTGTCTGAGGCGCATCTATCAGCTGTTGTGATGAATGGGAATTAAATCCCTCAACACACACATCTCTCTCTCCCTCCCATCTCTCTCTCTCTCTCTCTCTCCCTCCCATCTCTCTCTCCCTCTCTCCCTCTCTCTCTCTCTCTCTCTCTCTTTCTCCCTCGTTCCGTGGTCTCAATCACTCGGCTTCACCGCCGACTGTCCGTTTTTTTGACGCCGGCCCGTTTTTGTAAGCAAATTACTCCGTCAGAACCCAGCGGCGCCTGTCCATCACAGAGGAGGAGGTGGGATGTCAGTCAGACAGCTGAATGACAAGGAGACACGCGTTCACGTCGGGGGGGGGGGGGGGTGGAGGAGAAATGGAAGGACAGATGAGGGCAAAGGCACAGAAGATGGGAAGCAAACAGGAGCGAGGAAAAGGGGGTGAGGAGAAAGTGGGTCTCCCCTTTCTGTGGCGTGTCCCCCCTGGGGGGGCGGACTATCGGGTCAATCTGGGGGGGCTAATTCGTGTCAGGGTTTGAATCCTATCAGCTGCAGAGGCCAAAGAGGCTGATAAAAACTGAAGTGGAATTCAGGTCGGAACCACAGGAGGATAGGGAGGTGAAGACAACAATGGACAGAGGGGGGAGGCGGGCAGGGCACAGCACACGCACACACACACAGGGACACACACACACACACACACACACTGTGACCTATGCATCAGGCTCACCCGGCCCTGATACGGTTCCTGTAGCTCGCCGACGCTGCTTTGTCCTGAGTCTGAGGAAACATCAGCACCTTCACACACACACACGCACACACACACACACACACACACACACACGCACACACACACACACACACGCACACACACACACACACACACACACACACACACGCACACACACACACCAGCACCTTTACTGCGACGCTGTGACACGTGAATGTGAGGGGACGTCCTTGCGTCTCTTCAACCAACAGGTTTGTTTTCCATCGTGCCAATAACCACGCCCTTCCCCGGTGGCCACGCCCCCACCAGCTATGACCACGCCTCTGCCAGCCATTAGCCTCTTTGCTGTTTCCGCTCCCGTTTGGCGGCGCAGATGGAAATGTGTGTGAAAACATCAGGCGCGCTGGTGTTTTTCTTATTAAAAAGGGCAGATTAAGAGATTTGCCATCCGACGCTCGAGCCCACAACTGTCAAAACAGCCCCCGACCCCTCCCCCTCCCTGAGAATCCGGGAATCCAGATCTGTGTGAGTGGGCATATTTATGAGCGATAAACGTGTTTTTGGGTGAGTGTGACTGCATATCTGCATTCATTTTGGGATTAAACCGCCCATCAGCCGACGTCGCCGCAGCCGCGCTGATTGATGCCATTTCTGCCTGATTTCTGTCGGTTTTTCTTCGTCCCGTCTTTGCAGGACGTTGCGGCTGACGCGCGACTGTTCTCGCTGCAAGTTTGCCGGCGCAGCAGCTGTTCTCCCTTAACCTTTGACCTTCTGCGCAGAGCAAATGCCCGCAGCTGCCGAGGTGGCGGCAGCACATCGCCTTTTCTCCGTTTCCCACGGCAACCCGGCCACCCGAAATACTCAGCTAACCCAGAGAAATCCAGGTTTGTCCTCTTGTTGATACAATCCATCGAACCGGTCAGAGATTTGTCGGCGAGGCTTTGGAATGACAAAACGGGCGCGCCACCTCGCCGAGAGACGCTGCCGACGGGAAGATTGAGGGGCGAGAAACTTTATTGATTTCTGCTCCCTGCATCCTCGCCCTCACCGCCTTAAATAGCAGCCGCAGCTCCAAAGGCCAAAAGCGCAGCTTTGGTGCACTAAAATGTGGCTAAAAGCGCTGCGGAGGGAAGAGGGGAGGGGTTGGGGGGGGCCGCCGAACGGCAGGGGAGGGAGCGCGTAGCGGCGCTGAACTGAAGTCAGATTCTTGGGGTGACTTTTGGACGCCGTTGCCTTGATCCTGGTTCCGGTTTAGCAGACGGAAACGAGCTCCCTGGGTTTCCGCGGCAACTGGGAGCATCCAATTTGAAGCGCTCAGCCGCTCGTGTAATGTATACCATCAACATATCAGCAGCCGTCAGGAGGCGTCGGCTTGGATCCGTGGCTGTCGAGGAGGATATCGACCAATCAGACGCAGCCAAAGGAGAGGGCGAAACAGACATTCGGGGTCGGCGGGTTCAGTTCGAAACCCTTTAGTCCAGAAATTTACAGCCTAGAAACCACAGGAAGTGGCCTCGGCTGGCCCCTCCCACCGGTCACACACCTTTAGCGTCCCGTTAACCTTAAACAAAAGGGGACTCCGGCTGCTGGAAATAAGGGATAAAATATGTATTGGAGGCATGCAGCCGTGTCCCCGCCCCCCCCGCGTGGCCTCGTCCTGTCTGAGCAGGGGAGCAGAGCGCCGCCGTCTCCTCAGCTAAAGCTCTTCGGCAAACAGAGCTGATTAAAACAAACAGGCCGGCGCGCGGCGCCGCCGGAGAGGACGGCGCGAAGCAGACTGCAAAGAGCACAAAGCCTGCACCTGTAGCCTGGGAGGGCGGCGGCCAGGACGGGAGGCGGGGCTTATTCCACCCAGCAAACGTTAACTCAATGCTAACAGGCATTGGGTCAGCTCTCGGACCCAAAAGCTGTCTCGGAACGGGCTGGATTTCACACGGGAAGCTGCGAACGCGCTCGTTTTCCGCCGCATGCAAACTGTACGTTTTAATTATCGGGCAATTTTCTGGACAGCTGCGCGCGTTGTTTGTGTGCCAGAGCGCTGAACCTGGGCCCCCTGGAGGGGGGAGATTGCATGTCATTCTTCAGGCGTCTCAATGGCTTTGGTGTCAGCTTAAAAGAGCGCCGCTTCCCTGCCAAGACCGAGTCACGGATCCGGAGGCCTTTCCAAAACATGCGGAATCTTGCTGCATGTTCTCATTCCGCCCTAATTCAATTAGGCTGCTCTCCAGGCGAGCCTCGTCCTCCTGGAGACCAGCCTCACGTGCATCCTCCAAGGTGGCGGCGCGCTCGCCTCATGGCTGCGGCGCCAACACCCAGATAAGCATTGCTTCCTGAGACCAGGATCACATGACATCAACGCGGCAGTCGTTGTCCCGCTAGCACGGAGCCACGCCGGCGATGAGAACGGGAAAACGAGTACACCTGGTGTCAGCGCGGTAAAGTCACATGATGCACTGATGGACTGGGCCGTTGACCGCGGTGGCGTTTAGCGGTTGACCCTTTCAGAGACACGAGGAGCCTGAAACAGTGACGACTCTCTGGGAATCAAAGAAATGAAGGTACAAACACGTCCTGAAAGTGGTTGATGTCGCCACGACGACGCTTGTAATGGGCGTTTACGTTGTGGCGTCAGGAGCGAAGCGCCCGGCCAATTTGGAGGCTAATCCAACGCGCTTTCGGAGTGAAATGTTACCAGCAGAGGTAGGCGATGGCGGAGGTGTCCTGAGTCAGATGGAACGCTTATTAGAGCTAGCGCTCTGGAGGTGGCGTGATAGCGCGCGGCGGCGGTAATCCCCACTGGGACTGACATCCCGAGGAGCGGCGACAAAATGCTCGGGAGCCCCTCTGACCTCGGCTGACACCTTCTCTTGACCTTGCTTCGACCTCTCGCCGGAGTCCCGGCGCGTTCCGACAGGAGCCGTCCGACCGTCGCGTCGTCGCTTTGGCCGTGAAGCCTCCCCTCCCCCACCCCCCCTCATATTGACAGAGGCTCTAAAGGCGGGGCCGGGGCACCATGGCGGCTGCTCCTCGGATACCCAATCTGTCTGCCACTTATCTGAGGGATTACTGCGGACAGGCCGGTTAGCGCAGATCAGAGACAAAGGCCAAATTAAAACACGGTGACAGCGCGGTGATCCAATTACACCGATAACCCCCCCGCCCCCCGCCACACCACCACCACCACCAATGGAGGTAAACAGAAACAGATACACAGCGGCTGGAACAGCCTGTCGCCCCCAGCAGGGCGGCGCTGGAGCGCCCACCAACACCCGTTGGAATCCTGACTGGAACCCTTGGAGGAACCTTCCAGGGTCCTGGAACGCCCACCCTGGGTTCAAATCAGCCCAGCCAACGGCGGAGGTGCTGAAGAATCCGAACCAGGAATAAAAACTTTAAGAAAAGGTGGCCAACAGTGACAAATAGAAGAAAATTAAAAATAGCACAAAGAGAGATAATAGATAATCCAACGTCATGTGAGCAAATGACAGTAATTTATAACGAGGTGCTTCATAAAAATGAAATAAATTATCTTTGCGGGCGTTTTTGCCCCCCTGCGGTTTAATGACAGTGTCACATCTTCGACTCGGCTCTAATGGAAAAGCCGCCGTCCAGGAACTGGCTGCAAGTGAGTGACAAGAACGGATGAGCGCCGGCGGCGGACGGCCGCCAACCTCTGCCTCTCCTCTCGGCCAATCTGGGGCTAGCTCATTACCGCCGCGGCCCCATTGTGTTAATTGAAGGCAAGCTAACGACCACGCCGCGAAAGCAGCCGCGCTAGCTTCCCCTGAAGCTACACAGGTAATTGAATTGTGGCAGGTCTCCTCCTAAGCTGGCTTGTTTTAATAACTTCACTAGATTATGGTGAATAGGTGAGCCGTAAACGCTCTGTTCAGGCAGGCCGGCGAGGAGGAGGAGGAGGAGGAGGAGGAGGAAGGTCAAACCTGATAATAGAAACGAAAGAAGAGGCCGATTTCCTCGTCCAGCTGGAGGGGCAGATGGAATCGCTGCTGCCCATCACCTGGTCTGAGGTTCAAGCCAGGGCCAAAGAGGAGGAGAAGGAGGAGCAGAGGGAGTGGGAGAAGGTGGAGAAAAAGGAGGGAGAGAAGAGGAAAGTGGAGGAGAGGGAAGTGGGGGAGAAGGCTGAGGAAAAGGGGGAGGAGGAGGTCACCACAGGAGATGTCAGAAGAGGGGGGGAGAAGATGGAGGAGAAGAAGAAGAAGAAAGTGAAAGGGAGGAGGATGAAGAAAGTTGAGGTGACAAGAAGGAAAAAAGGAGGAGGAGGATTTAGTCAGCAGCTGCGACTGTTGCGACTGTGCTGCTGTCTGAGGCGCTCCTAAAGTTCAAAGGTCAGGCCGGGCTCAGGTCTTATCAGTCTGGGCCGATGGCTTTCACGTGACCTTCCCGGGTCAGGTCAAAGGTCGCGCCGCTGAACAAACACAAGACGGCGGGAGGAGTCCCGTTTGAAGGTGGCCAGATGGGCGGAGGAGGCTGGAGGCAGCTGCAGACAGATGCAGGTCAGCTGATCAGCAGTCAGCCTG
>CAAE01007946.1:0-22520 GCA_000180735.1 Tetraodon nigroviridis | reverse complement strand
ATGCCCGCCCGCGCGCAGCAGGAGCCACGTGACACAGAAAGAGCCCGACAGTGCCCGAGAGAAACCGCACACTGGTGAGGGTATATATAGCGCCGCTAGAGGGCGCTCCAGCGCGCACACGCGCGCACACACCCACCAGCGCCACCCAGAGGCGCGTATATACACACACAGGCACCATTCTCGCAGACTCGATCAAGTTGTATTATTACTAATAATAAGTTTATATATATATATATATATATATATATATATATATACATATATATATATATATATATATATATATATATATATATATATATATATATATATATATATATATAATAACATATATAATAATAATAACATATTTTTTTGATAAATGAAAAATAATTGATGAACTTACTAAAGAAAGGACTCGTGGTCGGTACTAGGTAATTAGAAGCTCTTTAATAAATCACATATACATTGTTATCATATAGGAAACAGCTCGGTGGAATCGGAGAGAAGGGCCCTCAGAGAGATGCGGGTCAGTTGCAGGGTGGGTGGAGAGATTGTCAGATGGCCTAAATCAAGTGTAAACCTCCCCACCAACAAGTGTGTGTGCTCCAGTGTGCTTCCAGTTTTGCATCACATGGGGACAGTGATGCTATTTTCAGCTCTTTCTTTTCTTCTGTCATGAAAGTAGGGGAAGTGAGGAGGGGTTTTTTTTCCCTTCAACATCATTACTCCCAGTGTCTGAGTCACAGCACAGACACTGGGAGGATGGAGGCAAAAAGATTGGTTGGTTGATTCTCTGCCCCCCACCCCTAAAATTAATATGTCATCTCTTGCATAACTGTCTTTTCTACAGATCTACAGGCATCCATCTTTTGAGAAGATGGATGCCCAATTTAGATCTCAAGGGCTGTTTAATGTAGCAGACTGTCAAAAGGAGAAACTTCCTAGATTAATAAATAATATTAATAAAATAAAATTAAAAAAAAAAAATGTACCACACGATTGCAATAAAACGTAGCACACTCTGCAAACATCAAGCATGGATTGTAAATCGTTTGAGCAGCTTTCAGTGGTCTGAAGGAAGAGCTCCCCTCCCCATTTACCCAAGTATTTGACTGAAGAAGACAAAAACAAAATCCTGTTCTGTAACAGTCAGCGGCTAATTTTTGTGAGGCCATCGTCCAGCAAACACAAGACGGGTGATGGAAAAAAAGCTCATCATCAGTGGAAGGAGATGATTACCGCGTAAACAAGTACACAATGTGTTTCATTCAAATGACACTATAATTCTGAAACAGATGTTTTGTTTGATTGTTTTCTCTGTGGCAGGGAATTAAATCATTTTAATCAATTAGTAGTTAAGTACTAACATTTCTGTTCAGGGAATGTTTCCATGCTAACTGTGCTAACCACAACAGACTGGTGAGCTAAAAGGCAGCTGCTCTCGCCAGTCAACCTTCTGGACAGAGCTGCTCTGGGGCTTCTGTCAAAGGGTCTCCACCTCCCTTCAGGTTTCAACAAAGATGCAATAGAAGCTGAGTAGGTAGATCTGTAAACATCCCAGCCAAGACAACAGTACCAGCAACAGGAAGCCATAAACACTGGAATTCTGAAAGGTTGGTGCTGCATTCACAGCCAGCCAGAGAAGCAGGAACATTGGAGAAAGAACAATGTCTCATACACTTTTGGCTTGTTCGTCGTAGAAACAGCCAAATATCTGGAATCAGTCGTGTCCATATGGAACTAAAAGTCAAGTCAAACATGACATGACAGCTTTTGACACCTGCCTGGTAAACGTGAAGGTCTGAAGGTTCTGGGTCATGTTTGCATGCACACACCCTTGAGTTCTTGGGAAAGTGGAAATGAATATGTAGAAAATATACAACATAGACACACACATCCTGCTGTGGCCTCTAGGATAATGGGAACTCTTGGGTAAATGAGCTGCACGCCAGTGACATATTTGGCTTTGCTTCTTCGCTTTGCAGAAAGTCCATCTAAGTCGAAGGTTTTCTGAATTTATAGCATAACCCTTGTGGGCTGGGAAGAAGCTGACAGTGCTGTCATCTTCATTTCTATAAATGAGCACAAAATATAAAGTTATATAAGAATAATATGTAACTCTTTTGACCAAGTTAAGCTAATGCTAATGCTATATATTCTATGAACTTTGGTGACAACTGTACTGCAGTCATTTGTTGTTTATAACTTAGCAGAAAGTGCTTTTTGTTTCTACCTGTTCTCGATCACCTGTGAGCTCAAACTCGTAGTTGGGAAGTGACGGTGTGTTCTACCGCTGCACAAACATCTGGACTGAAGGTGGTGGAACTGTGGCAGATAAAGGGCTTAGCAGAGGTTGAAATCCAGATTCACATTCATGTTCCTGAGAAAGGTAGTCATCGTCCAATGATCCAATCAAGACACCTGTGCAAACGGAGCCTTCACCATGTGGTCTCAGGTTGCAGTGGCCAACCTTTGCATGGTCTGATGTGGGTCTGGTGCTGGTTCTCAGCTGCGTTCCTTCCTATCAAAGCCTCCAAAGGTGCCTGAACTCCTCCCCGGTGCTCACGCTGTACAAACCTGAATCACGGAGCTGCGGAGAGACGTAGGATCAAGAGGAAGGTGAGCCACCTCCTCCAAAGCCCCTACAAAAACGCAATTCTCTGATCCTACACAGCCAGCAGCACCCAGAAGTTTAGCTGTCGAAGGAACTTAAGGAAAATTAAAAAAAAAGATTTTTTGTAATTTTATAAATGGTTCTGTGAGAAACATGGGCTGTTTTTAATGAGACACATGTCCACGCATGGACATAAAGATGTCTGCCTGAGTGTTGTGCTGGGGACACGTCTACAAATAAAGCTTTTAGCTGAGGACATGTGGAGCTGTGTCAGGGATAATCCTCTAGGAGGAGGTCGATTCCAACCTTCTCCACTAACAGGTAGAAACGTGGATAGATCAATTATAGGGCCACCCTCTGACAAGAACAAAGACAGCAAAGACACCAGTCAACGGGTGGATGGCCATGATGGGCACGGGTGAACTGTGTGGACGCTGCTTTTTCAGACATGTTTCATCTCTATCTGACAGACGCCTACAACCGATCCCCAGCAGGTAGATGCAGCACGTTGCGTTTGATTTGTCATTAATATGAAATGGTGATGTAATGCTCGGCAGTTTGTGCTGCTGAAAACACGGAGACCCTCACAGCCTGAGACAAAACGAAAACCAGAAACCTCAGAGTTCGTTTGCTTCACGTTACACATGTTCAAGCACTCACACAGGTACAGGTGGGTGTGGTGTCACTGCAGTCAGACAGTTGTGACTGTCAGCAGGGAGCTTGGACACAGCATGTCCTCCTGGTTGTCCAGTCTGGTCCCATGAGTCAGCAACTCCTCCACTGTTATCCAGTCATCAAGCAGCTTCCTGTTCCTCAGGCGGCTTAGCTTCCTCTGGCTCAGCTTCAAGGCCATGTTGCACCTTCCCTCTGCAAGTGCCCCATGTGCTCTACTGTCCATTGCATCCACATTTCCAGTTAGGGTTCCTTCCCCTTCTGCGGGGGCCCCGCTCCTGCTGATGGCATCTCGTGCAGTCGCACCTTTGGCCTGCAGCTGCTGCTGCTTCTGCTCACGGGCCAATAAGAACTGCTCCTTCCTCTCAGTTCGAGTCCAGTACCGACCCATCAGCATGTCGTTATTGGTTTCCTCGTCTGTGCTCATCCCACTACGTTCATTTGCAAGTTGAGAAGCTCTGTCTCTTAATAGCTGGTTTCTAGAGAACCTTGAGGCGGAGGCGGGCTTAGTGGCTGGATCAAACAGAGCAGAACTTGGATTGGAGCTGGAGGATGCATCCATGTGTCCTCTCAATGCGTTTGTTCCAGCAGTAGAGCAAGCCCCCGTGTGACCCTCCAGGGTGCTGTAGGGACCTTTACCTGTAGCTCCACCCTGGGACTGACGGTGGGCTGGTTTAGGCCAGGTGTCGTTGATGTCACCCATTTGAAAAGATTGGACCAAATTTGGGAATTGCGGCTCCTGGCTGCCTCGACTGCGAAGGAGCTCCTTCTGTTCCTCTCTGTCCATCTCCTCCTGAATCTCTGCCTCTCTCTCCAGCTCTTCCTTCTTTTGCAGCTTCCTTTGTTCCAGGTTCCTGTCAATCTCTCTGTCTTTTTCTGCCACCAGAGGCTGAGATACCAAACATCTTTCTTGTAAGTGCCACCAGTCATGGTGTGCTTCCTGGTTGCTAGGGTTGTCGTCCCGGCATCTCTCATGGGTGATGTGTCCCACCGTAACGGGATGCTGATGGACCGACTGTGCCAGGCCAGCTGCATTTGCCGTCATTTTTCCAAGCATTAACTCACCTTCCTCTGGCAGATCTCTGGCAAGTTGGAGGACCCTACAGGGTGAGACACCTCTGCAATGGTGCAGGGTCGCTGCACCGTAGGAGGGCGATGCGGGATGGCTGGCTCGGCGACGGTACTCTTGTGGGGGAGGACGATGGTGCAGCGTGCGGCTTCTTCTCAGCATTCCCACTGAACTGTATCCTTGGTGCGCTTGCATGGGCATGAAAGGTCTGCGGTGGCTTGAGGGGGTGCTGCAGGTGGAGAGAACTGGAGCAGTCATCCGCGAGACAGCAGCATGGCAGGGGTTGAACAAGGCTCCGCTGCTGGAGCTGTGTCGATTCAGACAAGGGCGATCAGCTTTGTGGAACTGAACCGATGAAACCCTGTGAAATACGAACAATCGAGTCAACAAACAGTCCAGAAATACTTTAGATGTTAGGCACTGATGTTGACCAGGAGGACATTTCTAACCAGGTAACGTTGGATGAAATGTTGGCAAACATAGCAAAGGAAAAATCAAACCCCTACAAATCTAGTTGAAATATTAAATGTTGATCATTCTCAGAGTCTGGAAAGGGCTAGCTTCATTTCTTGCTCCAACCAATCCCATTTAATTTACTGCTGAGACTGTCAGACAGATTCTTCTAGTTTTGAAGTACCTGAAAAGTCCACGGCCCGGCGGTTCTAGGACACCTTGCTCCACTGCGAGCTGCCTGCTCTGGTACTGAGGCTGCGTTGTCAGCGTCTCGGGAATGGCCTCCAACAGCTCACGGTGGCTTTTTGGACAACTGTCACGCCGCTCCCTTCTCTCACAAGGCTCTCCTTGATGTTGTATTCTGGCATTGTACAGGCGCATTCGCTTCTCTAAAAGTCTCTGGAAGTGCCTGAACTCCCCGGTGCTCACACTGTAAAAGCCTGAATCGCTGAGCTCCGAGGAGATATAGGATTCAGAGGAAGGCGAACCTCCTCCTCCAAAGCCCCTGCAAGCTCCAGGCAAGAGGGCCCCGTGTGACTGATAGTCCTCAAGGCCCCCTTCTTCTGTTTCCAGCCCTGAGAGGTCTCCCTGGTGAAGGGAACCATCAGTCCAACCCAGACCACTGTCCAACTCATGGTGTAATGGGAGGAAGCCCAGTGGCTTCTCCAGCATGAAGTCATTATCGTCCATCTCCTACAGACATCCCAAGAACATTGACATTGCTTAAATATCAGCTTCATCTTTTTTCTGTAGGTAAATTCTGCTCACCTATATACTTATATGTATACTTGGAATAGAATAGAATACGTTGATTTGTCCCACAACAGGGAAATTGTACTGTTTCAGCAACAGCAATACAACAATAAATACCAAAAATATCTTATATCTATATAGAGTTACTTTTTTTCTTTTTACCTTGCTCTGACAGCTCTGTGGTTCCTCCATATTTGTGTTGCAACATCCCATTAGGCAATTTGGTCCCTTTGGTCTTTGGCTAGTTAGTTCTGGATCCTGATAAGTATTCGAATTTAAAACAAATGCATTTACATTTTTTTTTAATTTAGGAAATGTTTATGTAATGTTGTTCCTTGGGGTCACCTGGGGTTCAAGGTCCACAGTGTCCCTTGGGGAGCTGGGCAGGTAGCCATGCCGTCCATCACAGTGGTTGTGAGGCAGGGGAAGGCGGTTATAGTAGTGCCTGTGGGTCCGGTCCATAAAAAAAGTGTAGACTTTAACATTTATTGTAAAAGATGAGGTAGCTCACATATATTAGCACCAGACTGCAGACGGCCAGCTATGGCTGCAATAAAGTCTCTTTACCTGTCCTGGTAGGCGGCTGTGTTAAGCCCCGCCTTCATCATTGGAAGGGGCAAGTTGAGGTGCTGCAGGTTAAGTGGGAGTGGCTCCCAGGACGCCCCATCATCACCCATCCTCTGACTTTTAATTTGCATGGTGATTGGACACTGGCTGGCGGCAAGGATCTGCAGGGCGTCCCGTTGGCTCAAGTTTGCAAGACTCCGCCCACTCCTCTGATATAAGCAGACAGAGATGCAAGCGATCATGTTAGCTAGCAACATTTGGGCCAAACAGATGGCAATACGACATCAAGTTTCTATCCATATAATAAATAGACTTCTCAGTGTTTTAGTTCCTGCATTTTTTACCTGAACAACAGAACCCTTTCAGGACATCTTGGAATGAAATGGTAATTCAGCCAGCTCAGCTCTGAGCTGATGGCTCCTGGATGAGAGATGAGGTGTCTTCAAGAGGTTGGGTTGACATTTGGAAGCTAAAACAGCATAGAGTGTGAATCGTCTTATCGTCCCCTGGTAACGTGAAAGCCAACCCTGGTGCTGAGATGCATTTGGACCTAAACACCATCTGTTTGACATTTATGTCTGCCCCTAAAATCCTTTTTTAACATGCGCAGCTTGTTATCCAACGCAGACACAATTGAGGTTTGCAGTAAATCAACGCATGAAGATACTGTTGCTATTTCTACAACTTTATTAACCAGATGGAGGTGTTTACATCAATGGAAACAGTGTTTTCTGGCCACCTAAGGGAACGCTCCTGAGGCAAACCTCACACCCAGACTAGTTGTATCAAGAAGTACTGATGATGTTCTGTGTTTACAGGTTTATTTGTTGCTTTCTGTTTCAAATGTCACACTGGATTGGGTAAAAAAGAGACTTTTGGTTATTCTTGACCATTTGACAGCTTCTGCCACAGACCAAAAGAGGGAAAAGTGGTAGATTTTTTTAAAAAGACTGGAAACTAACTGAGTTAATTTCATTAAGTGCTTTTAACTCAATCTAAGAAGCAAAAAGGGGGGAAAAAAACAACATCTGTAAGGGCAAAAAGTTTTTACAGCCGTTTGTCAGCTTCACTTGAATGATAAACTACAATTCACAAAAAAATGGGTAATAAAAAAAATGTTTCTTTTTGTGATAATTAGCAGCGTTCTGATTGACAAAGATCTCAGATTATCAAAACCACCTCCTCCTTCATTTTAAATAACTGATGTATCACTTAAGGAAAGCTAGAATTAGGACAACAACTTGACACTAGATTTAAATGGTATTTTATTTGTGTCAAAAACTATGAACCAACCCAAAGAATGATGTAACTAGCGGTGAGGCACAACAGATGATGAATTACTGCCAGTCCAGCAAATCCACAGGCCAATGTCGCAGTTGGACACGATGTCCACATCGTCACTAAAGGGTTAATGTCTGCAAGCTCATCCTGCCTTCACACACACACACACACACACACACACACACACACACACACACACACTTGCAGCCAATTCATTATTGTTAACTCTAGCGCATCACAACCATGAGTCACCCACTGTTAAATTCAACAGCCAACACACACACACACATACATACATACATACATACACACATATGCATACACACACACACACCATTAGCTAAGAAGCACAAAATGGCATCCTTGTGTGGAGACGCACGATAAGAAAGATGTAAAACCCCAAACTGATTGTTGTAAACAACATTTTTGCAAAAATCATTGACCACAAACACACTTTTTACCGGGACAACAACATATTTGTCAAATATTTACAGAGATGTATTTGAAAAGTGCTGCAAAAATGCTGAGACGATGCCATCTTGGATTTGCATAGAAGCAAGTGTGCAAGCAGGGTCTCTCTGCCTCTCTCTCTGCCTCTCTCTCTCTCTCCCTCTTACGCACACATAAAAGCAATCCATTATTCAGATCAAATGTAATAAAACACACATTACATCACTTAGTTATGGACAAAGACACACTTAAATCTTTTTATATTTACCATTTCACCCATCCATGGTCCTGACAGCCAACAACCCATCGTCACGGCAACAGAGACCAGAAAACCCTCGACGCGGATGCTTCTTCCCAGAGACTGGTTCTGTCCTCCACAGTATGTCCAAAGTGCCCTTTCACTCTCCCCCACCTCAGTCTTCCCCCTGCTGTCGTCGCTCTTCTCGCTTTCTATCCTGTTCTTTAGTTTCCAATGCCTCTATCTCTGCCCCCTCCCCCCTTCCTTTGCATCTTCTACAAGCAGCCTCCTGCGCGCATCCATACATAGACTGATGCAGGGATGCAGTGCTGCAACACAAAATATGCACAAGCTGACACAATATGCAGAGAGGGACATATACAGTCACAGAGGGAGGATGGGTTCTGATTGGTGGGCTTTTTAGGAAACCAGCCAATGGGACGCAGCCGTCTCCACCTGGGCATCCTCCTCTCTGACTGGAGCTCCTCATGAAGCTGCACACAAACACACTGTCCACACATCCCTGTTCAAACTACGGGTTGAGGATGATAAACTGATGCATGCTGTATCTTCAGAGATCTTGTCTGCTGTAATTGATTTTTCTTTGTTTATCTAGTGAATTTAATATGCCCAAACTAATTAAAAAATGGTATTTTGTGAGGACTGTTGGCTTGGCAGTCTATAGAATTTATAAAGGAAAAATGAGCAAAAACATGAATTATTTGCTGGTATTGAGAGGACGGTTGCACCAGATTTAGCTATAACTGCTACTTTAGTGCTACTAAACAACTGCCCTTGATCCACCTTTAGTATTACTCTGTATAAAAACGACTTTGAATTCAATGATATTGGAAAAAGATCATCTGTTTTTTACTTGGAAGTGTTGGGGAAATTTCCTATGAAGTTGAACTGGAGGATGCTGGTGTGTTGTTAGCTTTGTAAACAAAGAATCCGGCTGTCCACAGACCACCTACGAGAGGAGAATCCAGTTGGGTTACTTCAGTCTGAGACATATATACCTATGCCTCTTTTTTCCCAATTTTAAGATAGGATAAGATAAGTCAAGAAAAGATCTTTATTGATTCCACATTGGGAAAATGTACCTGTTCTAATAGTGCTCAGTTCTTAACTCCCTTATCCTTTTACCCTTGTAGCCTTTAGCGTTCATACTTTTAACCTTATTTATTTCCGTCTCTCAGTTTTTACCGACAGTGTTTCCTCGTTGGGGCCGACCAGACTGACCAATGGGAATGGTGTCCCTTGGACAGCTCTGGCCGGGGTGGCTCTGCACCATGGACACACCTGTTTGCTCAGGTTGGGGTGGTCTCTGTGGCAGTCATGGACCGTGCCCCCGCCAGGTGTGCTTGTCCACCAAAGATAGATCCTTCCTCTTGTCAGGTCTAGATACTAGTATATGTAGGCTTCATACTACATTATTCACTCAAAGATCCTGCTTTAACTGTGTGTTGTCATGGCAACAAAGTCATCCACCAGAGAGTGAGGGAGGCTGGAAGTGTGTGTGTGTGTGTGTGTGTGTGTGTGTGTGCGCGCGCGCGCGCGCGCGTTCATAGGGTTAGGGTTAGGGTTAGGGTTTGACATTGGGTTTGATAATGATGGATGTTTCTGGATACCTTCACAGAAGAAGGGAAGGGGAGAAAGAGACAGAGCGTGAGGACAGAGAAGGAAAAAGAGAGACATGTTTGCGTCCCCACCTCCGCTACTGCGCATGTCCAGTTAGTCAGATGAAAATAGACACATCCACTCCAGACGTGCATGCGCGTAAAGAATTCACAACATCGCTTATATATAAAGATAGAATCGTTATATGAGCGCAATCACGCTATAATGTAAAATAATTGTAAGTTTTCTGCAGTTTTCTTCTCATCTTTATCTTTTTTTGCGCGCGCGTGTACTTCTGCAAAGTAATGCAATTTGGATGAGGTGAGGACATTTTTGCGTTTCTGATTTGTTTTGTCCTAAGCGAGGACCTGTACAGGAAGCTGCTCTGAGCAAGGCGGCCTGTGATTGGTCCGAGTAGATGTAAAGCTGTTCTGATTGGGTCAATTATCAGCCGCAGAAACAGCGGGTTACCTTCTCATGTATATTCTTAACTTCACCTTTTTATGCTTTGGAGCCTGGATTTAACTTTGAATTATGTTACACGTTAATTAAGTTTGAAGAACCGGCGAAAGAAAGCATTTCCTTAAAGAGAACATCGTTTTGACGAGGAGAGACCCATATTCAAACAATGTAAGGCGGCTACAACTGCTACGTTAGCTTAGCAGACGGACTCTGTAGTTACATTTGTGTGGTTGTTTAAGAATCACGTATTTAACAGCTAAAGTTAGTCGCAACATTATCGCTGATGGGAAAAAGATAGGAGACACTAAGACAGACTTAGCTGAGGCTTAGGGTTACCTGAGGGTACATTCAGGTAAGATTAGCTAATATCGGTGTTTTAAAGTGCAGACGTGAGCTGGAAATACTTCCATACCACTTCTAAGAGTTTATTGTTTTATAATTATTGATATGTTTTGGGAACAAGATAAACTTTGAAATGGAAATATAACTATACTTTATTAAACCTCAAAAATTGCGTGCGTTCTCCCATTGTAAATAGTACATCTTTGCATTTCTAGAAGATGTGATGTACTGCTGCTCATTATGCAACATTTTTATGAGAATGTCCAGCGCTGAACTGATACTGAGCTTTGTCTCTTCCACAGAATGAACTGCCCTCCCTTCAAACGCCAGAAGCGCCTGAATGACGACGTTCCGAGAGCGGTGACCTCTGAAGATCCTTTCGGGGATGATGAGGACTTCACTCAAGATGACCTGGATGAAATTGACGTCATTGCTTCGCAGGCTTTCCCCCAAGGTGCACCAGCTGGCCTTGGCGCTAAACTGGCCTCCAGTGGACCGTACCTAACTCGCACCTCTTGGTGGTCTTTAGGGGAGGAGACATCTGCCCTCAGAGCCGTGGCCAGCCACAGCAGCGGGGCCGCGGCCGGCTTCAGCAGCAGCAGACGGCCCCCCAGTAAGTTCACCACAGCCATCGCAAATACAGCTCTGCTCAGTCTGCTCGCAGACGCTGCCTAGTCCCCATTATGATCAGATTTTCTCTGCCAAAGAGATTATGGGATTTGTGTGTTTATTCGGCATAATTATAAATAAGTTATTAGAAACAGTCGTCATGCGACAAGAACACACACACACACACACACACACACACACACACACACACATGCACACAGTGAGTTTTGCGTGTCAGTCACAGTAGGTGGTAAAATGAGTTGCTGGAGGAGACGTGTGCTCTCCGAGAGCTTTTATGAAGTCATTTAAATCAATCATGCCATGGGTTTGTCCAGAGTCGACTTTCTGTGTTTGCATCTTTGTTTTTACCTGTTTCTGTTCTTGTTGGCTACCTGGATCCTCGGGGGATTTTAAAGGAGTTGTCAAAAAAATCATTTAGCATTATTCTATTACTTACCACAACGATAGACCTGGAACTTTTGATTCTTTTAGCACAGCATAGATATCTCATTTCACCTGTTACCCAGTGCTTTTCATCTTTTCAGTCAACAGGCCACAGTCGATACGGTCCGATCTCAAAGACGCCCACAGCCTTCTAGAGGTTCAGCATGCTGAGCTAAAACGAAAGGTGAGATCCCCCGTTATTTTCACTCTGATAAAAAAAACTCAGAGAAAGTACGTCTATCTGCAGATGTTTCAGTTTCATGAAAATAACATGAAAGCATGCCGTGAAGGATGGTGTGGGCTCCTAAATGCCAGCCGAGGTGCCTGTTGCGCAGCAGGAACACCCTTGAGCAGCAGGAGGCAGCAGGAGGCCGCAGGGCCTCCTGCTCCTCATGCAGCTCTGTCTGCAGCCGTTGAGTCACCTTGAGGCAACCAAACCCTTAACTCTTCTTTGGATGGGAACACTTGGCATTGCTGCCAGCTCGGGGAACTAATTAGACAATAATGGGGTTGGTAGTTTTATGGAATTAGCATCAGAACTTGTTTATGTACATTGCAATCACGTAAATACGTAAATTACAATTTCAGCTTTTAGCTAGGCTGCTGGGGCACACAAGCCAAGGCAACACATCAGTGGCTGAAAGGTTTCAGGCTGATGCAGGTTGCTGCTTTCCTGCCGGAAGGTTCTGCTGCTCCTAGTGGCTCCCACACTCTTGTTCCTCATCTACTTATCATTGAAAACAGGTGGCAGCAAATGAGGGCTAAAGAAGCGTCAACATGGACAACGTCATGTACGTTGAGCAGGGTCTGATCTGGAGTAGAAGCCCTGAGGAACCCACTTGTTCAACCTCTTGTGAGGGGACAGAAGGCGCTGCCTCTGGGTCTGCAGGGTAGGAGGAGCTGGTGGAGGCTGGGAGTGAGGAGGTGGGATGGAGGGAGGAATCAAAGAGTCAGGAGTCGCTGACCTCCAGCAGGCTCAAGTCACACACAGCAGCTTCAACACAGGTTCTTTTCTGTTAGGACTTCAATGAAATAATCACTGACGTGCATATTTCACTCTGTTAAAATGTGTTAAAAGTTTTAAAAAGAAAAATAAATCAGCAATTTTTTTACATTGTCATTTATGGCTGAGGGTGTCAGTGATAGAATAAGTATGTACCCAAAAATACCTTTGAAGTCAGGAATTGAAGGAGTGGAAAGACGTGTTTGTGTCTGTTGTGTATCTGCTGTAGCTGAAGGAGGTGGAGGAGGAGATTATGTTGAAGAACGGGGAGATCCGATTGCTCAGAGACTCCCTGAAAGGGGCCCAGCAGGAGAAGGAGGCTCAGAGGCAGGCCCAGATGCTGCTGGACGTCCAGAGGCACAAGGAGCAGAGCCACAAGGAGAAGGAGCTCCACAAAAAGGTGAGCAGCTGAACCCGGGGCAGCCCGGGGCAGCCCGGGGCAGCCCAGGGCAACCATGGCAACCACACCTTTGTGTCCAGGTTCTGGCTTTGCAAACAGAGCTGCAGTTCAAGGAGGCAGAGATCAACGACCTGAAGTCCAGACTGCACACTTCAGACAGAAAGAAGACGGCTGCTCTGCTGCCCGGGCACAGGTCAGTTACCATGGTTACCGTCACTCGCGTACCTGGACTCCCCCTGACGCTGCTGGGCTGAGCCTGAAGCCCTGCATGACACCTGCTGCAGCAGGTAGCAGAGCAAGTGGCGCAACGCCTTCACACCACTGGCGAGGTACTCTTGAGCAAGCTTCCATGTCCCCAGGTTCTCTGCTGGAGCCCTGCCTGGCCCATATGCTGCAGAGATGGCTCCAGCAGCCTCCCCCAGGCCCACCAGTGATAAAGCAGTTTGGAACTGGGATAATTATGTGGAGATGATTGGATCTTGACAGGGGACTGCTAATGCTAGCAGGCAGTGCTCGTTGAGGCTGATTGTTTAATCACCATTGTTTTTTTGGGTTTTGACCGGATTCTTCTGCTCATGTCTACTCTGATCTTCTCTTCTTCTATCTCCTCCCAGTCCCAAAGCTCCGAGCAGACTGAGTGATGATAGCGGGGCTAGCTCCTCTCCACTGGCCAACGGTTTCATCACCAAGGAGATTTTTGATACCCACATCCCATCCAGAGCAGCACCGAGGAGGACCAGAGGTTCAGGGGACAGAGGGTCCCTCAGCAGCAAACCTGAGAAAGAGCCTCCAGATCCCTTCATGTCCAAAAGAGCTGCAGCCCCGCAGCCTCAAGGTGAAGCTTCCCTCCACACGTCCGGCTCAGCGTGTACGGAGAAACGCGAAAGAAAGTTTGTTAACCTGGCTGCAAATCAGAGTTCCTGAGCTCACAGGGTAGGTTGAAGCAGCGTCACTCATGGAGCAGGGACGTCCTAGCAGAGAGCAGACGTCACTCAGGTGGGATTCAGGTCTGTGGGAGCACATTCCACCTCCGCGTCCTCGTCCTGGGTGCTTCCACCTGGAAATGTGCTCCTCCCAACGACGGTGCGTCTGAAGACCACGGATTTAGTCCCGTTTCCGGCTGACTGAGAGGATGAAGGCCTTTTCACAGGGCTGTCCAGAGCGTCAGAGAGGGTGTGCTGGGGCGTAGAGGGCTGTGGGACGGCTGAAGCAGCTGACGTGTGTGTTCTGTTCTGCTGTGGTAAAGGCGGTGTCCTCCTGGGACTGTTGCTGCAGCAGCCTTTGACCCCCAGCAGCCTGGGACTTTCTCACCTGCTGTCCATGAGCCTGACCTCCAGGTACGTGCAGGCTGGCGTTCATCAGAACGTGCACGGCCAGATGTGTAGCTCACATCCTGCATCTGTAGTGGTGCCTCCATGAGAACGGCCAGCAGCTGCTTCCGAACCACCGCCATAGACACGTCCAGAAATGGGATGCTGGATTTGATGGGTGCACGTGTTGCTGGTTTCCAGTTCTCTCCCCACAGGCTGTCCCCGTCCTGAGGGCGCAGGCAGCAGAGACACCCACACACCTTCTTTGACTCAGGTCCAGAGTCTTGCTAGAAATGGACTCAACATGCTAAGTCAGAGCCAAGCGCGCGTTTCCTCCGGCACCAGGAACCAAAGGTGAGCATAGCCACTGAGGGGCTGCTGTTGTGTTGCTTTCAGGGACATTTCCACTCAGCTGGGAGGACATGTCTCCCCGTGGACATGTCTGCTGTACCAACGAGGCTCCGACCGAGCTGCCCGTGACCTCCAGCTGTCTGTTTGGGCTGCTTGTGGCCAAGTGGGGGCTGCAGTGTCCCTGCTCTGAGCTGAAGGGGACTCATTTAGCGTGTCTGTGTGTCTCCAGCGCGTGTCTCGGTGCGCTCCTCTTCCTTCCACTGGTGGACTTTCAGCTGTCTGAGTGTCTGGAGTCTCTGCGCTCCTCCTCCTCCTCCTCCTGCCCTGCGTCTGCTGCTGCTCTGACGTCCGTGGCCCCCCGAGAGCAGCCGCAGAGGCAGCAGCCTGGCTTCAGCGTGGAGGACGTGGCTTTGGCTGCCCTGAGGCTCCTCCACCTGCTGGTGTCCCACAGTCATGAGGTGATCACAGCAAAGAACACTCCATTTCCACTGTGGCCATCGCAGAAATCACAGCTAGTGGGTGAAAGAAGGACCAGGGTCAGAGGTCAAAGTGGTTTCGGGGGTGAGGAGGGGGGCCCTTCATTTATGCAGTTTTTGCAAACATCAATTTTCATTAGAACAAACTCTGGATTGGTTATTATAAGGCACATGATGTCTTTCACATGGTTATAAATCTCACTGCTTTCAGATGTTTGCTTCATCCAGCTTTATTAATAATAATAATAATAATGCTGCAGACACGCTGAATGTTTGAAGGGATTTTTCACAGTTCAAACGTGTGCACGCTCACTGGGCTGTGATGCTTTCAGGTTGTGGAGGCTGTGTTAAACCAGAGCCTGGACTCAGCTGCAGAGAAGAAGGTATCAGTAGAAACGCTTTCTGTCCACGCCCACACCTGCCATCAACCATGCTAACGTAGACCTGCCATCAACCATGCTAACGTAGACCTGCCATCAACCACGCTAACGTAGACCTGCCATCAACCACGCTAACGTAGACCTGCCATCAACCACGCTAACGTAGACCTGCCATCAACCATGCTAACGTAGACCTGCCATCAACCACGCTAACGTAGACCTGCCATCAACCATGCTAACGTAGACCTGCCATCAACCATGCTAACGGATACCTGCCATCAACCATGCTAACGTAGACCTGCCATCAACCATGCTAACGTAGACCTGCCATCAACCATGCTAACGTAGACCTGCCATCAACCATGCTAACGTAGACCTGCCATCAACCATGCTAACGTAGACCTGCCATCAACCATGCTAACGTAGACCTGCCATCAACCACGCTAACGTAGACCTGCCATCAACCACGCTAACGTAGACCTGCCATCAACCACGCTAACGTAGACCTGCCATCAACCATGCTAACGTAGACCTGCCATCAACCACGCTAACGTAGACCTGCCATCAACCATGCTAACGTAGACCTGCCATCAACCATGCTAACGTAGACCTGCCATCAACCATGCTAACGTAGACCTGCCATCAACCATGCTAACGTAGACCTGCCATCAACCATGCTAACGTAGACCTGCCATCAACCATGCTAACGTAGACCTGCCATCAACCATGCTAATGTAGACTAATAATTCTGCAGGTTGAGCTGAGAAAGAATTTTAATCTTCACAGGTTGACATTTTCAACCTGTAAACTTGAGCTGTAAAATGTTTCTAATAGCAGGTGACACCAGCGAAAGACGCAGTTAAACACACTTTTTATCATGACTAGCACCAAGTTTAATTTTTTAGCGTGTTGTTGATAATTGGGGCAGTGGTTAGCGCTGCTGATGCTAACCAGGAACTGAAGGTCTCTCCGGCTCCCTAGGGCTGTGGGCTGGCTCTGGGCTCCCAGAATGCTTTGCTGCCGTCTCTTCTGCGGCTGTGTGAAGGCGGCCTTGGCGGCAGCGTTGGCTCACACGTAGAGAAGCTCGGCCTCAGTGCTTTGAAGACCTTGTGTGTTCTGATCCAGAGGGCGCCCCACAGTCACAGTAAAAGGTAACACACACACACACACACAGGTTCTGCTGCAGCTGGGACCTTGTCGGTGTGTGTGGCTGATGTTCCTCTGCTCTGGTTGGTAGTTGGAGGCCGGTGCTGCAGGTGACGGCTGCAGCGCTGTCCAGCGACAGCAGGGTGAGGACGGTGTCGGCCTACGTCCACATGCTGGTGTCTCTGAGCGACCTGCCCAAGCTCAGTCAGCAGCTGTGCCTTCAGCACGGTGGGGCTTTTTCAGATGCCCCCGAGACTGGAAGCAGGCTGATGCTGAGCTGAGGGTGTGTGTGTTCCCTTCAGAACAGTGTGTTTTCCTGAAGCTGTTCCAGTTCATCAGAGCCAGACCAGACGAGCAGGCAACACAGCCAGACTGGGTGGAACTGGATCTGCAGGTGAACAGCTCCTTCCTCCTTACACACACACACACACACACACACACACACACACACACACACACACACACACACAGCAGCCAGAAACCCTGTGGGTTCCTCTCTTCAACTGTTGTGTGTGTCAGGTGGTGCGTTTGCTGAGCAGGATGATGATGCATGGGTCAGAGGTCAGGCTCAGCAGGCAGCAGCAGTGTCAGTGCCACTCTGAGGTAAACCCCCCCTCCGTCCCACCAGCCTGTTTGCTCCTCTGCTCAGCACAGTTTGTTGTGGCCCCAGATGGTCCAGACCATGGTCCTGGTCTTCCACCGCCAGTGGCTGAGTCTGTGTGATTCTCACCAGCCCGGAGCCTCAGCAGGTGGGTCCAGGTCCGTTTGAACAGCTGGGCCAGGAGCGCTGATCCTGGAGTGTGTGTGTGTGTGTGTGTGCTGTGTGTGTGTGTGTGTGTGTGTGTGTGTGTGTGTGTGTGTGTGTGTGTGTGTGTGTTCCTGCAGGCGCGGCTGCGTCGGTGCCCTGGTGGCTCAGCCCGGCTGCGTCTCTGCTCAGGGAGGCTCTGCTGCTCCTGCACTGGCTGCTGCTGCACCACTGCAGCTTCTCTGAGAGCTGCAGGCCGCTGCTGCACCTGTACGACCAGGTCATCCCTGCGGTGCAGGACCTGCTGAGAGGAATCCCTGGGCGGAGTGAGAGCGAGGGTGAGCGCGCACACACACACGCGCACATGCAGCTGCTCCTCCTGCCCGTCTTCTCATGCGGCTACAGCGGCCGTCATGCTGCTCATCTGTTCTCCACCGTTCCACTCTCTCCTCCTCTCAGAGGTGGCTTTGGAGGAGATCTGCCGCTCGGACGGAGACGATCCCGATGACGTCCACGTGGATACCGTCTCCTGATTGGCTCCTGCCCGTGACTGTTTAGCAGGGCACTCGTCTAAACGGACACTTTGGGGTCAGGCGATGGACTCTGCTGGTTCGAGCTCAGCCAGCGGCGCTGCCTCGCTTCATGATGATTCAGGGGTGATTCTAGCTTCTAAGCTCAGCTCCAAAGCTGCAAACACAAACAAAGATGGCTCGGACTCGCTCCGCATCGGTGCCCTGATCCCCACCCGGTTTCCTGGGTGTGCAGAGCAGGAGCAGACTTGAGCACCTGTGAAGACCGGAGGAAGCAGGTCTGCTGATCTGCTCCAGTCAGGCTCCGGCTCCGTTGTGACTGCGGTTCCAAATAAATCAGGACAAAAACAACCAATTCAGTATCTTCATTTATTCTCCTGCTGTAGCTGGTTTGAAAGACGGCAAACAGAAGTGTTCAGATTCTGGGACGACAAGGATGGAAAAGGACCGAGACAAGACGACTCCACCGTTGGCTAACCGTTAGCATGAGGAACACCCGGTTTCTGTCACTGAAAATACAAACGACAGATGAAACACAGGAAGAGGTGCCACGTTTTCCATGTTGTGAGGATGGCGTGCAGGGATTGGCTCAGGCTACCACATGACGGGGATCAAAGCAAAAAGACGAGGAGGCCAACCGGCTTCTGCCAAAGCCTGAGCCCCAGTGGAAGGCGGGACTGGCTCCGACAGGCTAACGCGACTACGCGTGGACAGGGAGGTAACCGTGGAGATGAGGAAGAGGAAGAGGAAGGCATCTGGATCAGGCTCAAGTCACAGGATCAGATGAGTGTTTCCCATCAGGACTTTGGTTTGACCTTTGAAGCTGGTGTCAGGGGCTCTGCTCCGGGACCACAGCCCCAGGGTGTGAGCGGCGTTGCTATGGCGCCTTGTCCGTCCACGTGGGGACCACCTGGTCCTCCTGCCTGCTGCGGAGCGAGGGCCGCGAGCTGCGCTGCGTCTTGTGCACGCTGGGGTGCGGCGCAGAGGGACTGCTCAACCACGGGTGCACCAGCAGTTCTGAGGCCTTCAGCCGCTCCGCAGGGCTTCGGCGCAGCATGCAGCTGATCAGGCACCGGGCCCCCGGCGAGAGCCACGCCGGCAGGCTGAAGGCCCCCTGGCGGATTTTGGCGAACAGCGCCGCCGGCTCCGTGTCCTGGAACGGGTATCGGCCCAGCAGCATGGTGTAGAGACACACGCCCAGGCTCCAGACGTCCGCCGCGCGGCCCGAGTACGAGCCCCGCCCACTGCTCAGCAGCTCGGGGCTGACGTAGGCGGGGCAGCCGTGCCTGTCTGTCAGAGAGTCGTCGTCATGGTTACCGGGCACCAGGAAGCAGTCGTTCAGACCCACCAGAGCCACTTTGGTTCTGTGAGGAGAAGAAGGAAGATGAGAGTTTTTGCCGGAGCGGCGGTGCCTGGGGAGGAAGGTGGAGGCGCCAGGGCGGAGCTCTGCGCCCGCCTCACCTGAGTTCATCGGTGAAGACAAATCTGCGGAGCTTCACGTCTCTGAGGATGACTCCGTGCTGGTGACAGTGGGACACGGCTCGCAGCACCTGCGTGAACAGACCCCTGGTCTCGTCCTCGCTCAGCTGTCTCCTGCGGCGCACGTGCGTGTGCAGGTCACCGTAGTGGGCGGAGAGGAAGGCATAGGCCCTGTCCTGGCTGATCACCGTGTCCAGGACGCTGCAGACGCCCTCGTGGGGACCGATTCTGTCAGAGGCGGCCAAGCACTCCTGGTAGCTGCGCAAGGAGAGGACCTGCAAGAGCAGACAGTCAGTTAGGCCCCTCCCCTCTGCTACGAGGCGGGGTCTTTTCAGTCCAAGTACCTGGCAGGTGAACTGCTTCTCGGTCTGGTAGTGTTCTGCTCTGTAAAGCTCCTGTCCCTCCCACGGCTCCAGCAGGACGTACGGTCCAACTCTGGAGGGGGGCCGCTCTGGACTGGGGGCTCCGGCGGCGGGCCAGGCTGCCTCCGTCCCGGCTGCCTGTGGGGGCCGGCGCGCCTGTTTCCGGCGGGCTGAATCCTCCGGGGGCTCGTCCACAAGCCTCTTTAGCCTTTGGGACCGGGCTGTGATGGTAGCCACGCTCATCTGGGGACGGACAAGACGAGGACAAGAGACTTGGCTTAGCCCAGCTAGCTTAGGCCCCGTCCCTTCGCAGCGACGCAGAAACGGGCCAGGTGCAGTACGCTGATCTTTTTCTCTCCTTCCTGAGCTCCAGTAGTTGTAGTGAGCTGTTTTTGGCAGGCTTTTCCCTGTTTTCTCCTGTTAGCGGTTAGCTTCAGAGAACCTGTAGCTGTTCCTCACTCCGTTCCTCCAGCTGTCACCATCTTGACCAACTTTGTTGACTGTTTGCTACTGCAAACAGTCAACAGGGGGGTGGGGGGGGAGCTCCACGGCAGCCTGGGCAGCCTCCTGAGCGCTGGGCTCTGCCCCCACCTGCAGACCTGTCTATAGGCGTCATGATGCAACTTGCTGTAAGTTGACAGACGCTTTCGCTTTCATTTTGTTGCATCAGAAGACAACAGCTGATGTTTCCAACAGGCTTGGAAGCGCGTCCCCGTCCATCGGCCTGCTGTTGGCCGACCTGGGGTGGCTCTGCTGAAAGCGTCCCAGCGCCAGCATCAAGGTTCCGCGGAGGAACCGGCAGGTTCGCCAGCTCAGCTCTCAGACACCAGTAACGACTCAGAACCGGAGGCAGACACGTTTACCAGCAAATATCCACCGAAAAAGAGGGCTCACAAAGGGAGAGCGCTGCGGAGAACCAACCTGGCTGATGCCGCTGGGCTTCAGAGCCAACTTTAGGGTTCTAACGCCGGTCGCCTTTTCCCCTCAACAAACTCTGCTCTTTTTCTTCCTCTCTACCTCCGGGTTTTTGCTCCAAACACTTTCTTTCGCTGCTGCTTTCTTTCTCCCCCACTAGCTGCTGCTAGCCTGCTTTCACTATCACTTTTCCAGCCTCTCCTCCGAAACCCTCAGCTTTGGGCCACAGCCGCCCCTGACCCGGCCTATTAGTGTTGTTGTTACCGTTACTGGGAGCCAGCTGGTGTCGGTGGCGCCCAGGCCTGCTGGGGCACCCCTGGGCGCTCTCGGTCCGGGTCCACCTGCGGCTGCTCAGGGTCCCACCCTGTGTTCTGGCTTGACAGCAAATCAACAGGAAACCAGCGGAACCGGTGGAAACCCCAGTTTGGAACAGTCCCGAACCTCCTGAGGGGACACTGGGAGGGCTGGGAGGACTGGGAGGGCTGGGAGGGCTGGGAGGACTGGGAGCCGGAGACTGTCCTGCTTCTCGCTTCGGTTGCGCAACCTGTCGTCAGTCAGCTGTTTGTCCCAGCTCGCGAGCGTCTAATTGTAGTTGTTTTCCACCGAACCGGAAAAGAACTTCGGGTCCGGTTCCCGAGTGGATTCCTTCAACCTGGGAACTAAAAAGCAGTTTTTAAAATATCCGCGACGGGATGGAAGGAAGCCGACTCGTTCTGCTCTCCCGTCCGAACTTGTCGGGGTTCTGGTCGGGGTCCGGTCGGGGTTCTGGTCGGGGTCCGGTCGGGGTTCTGGTCGGGGTTCTGCTCCGCTCCAGAACTTTCAGGAGGACTCGGACCGACTCGGTGTGTTCGCTTCTGTCGTTTCCTGCAGCGGTGTCGTCATGTGAAGGGGGCGTGGCCACGGGGGTCCACATGCAGATGGGGCGGGGCCACCGTGGCGTCGTCATGCGAAAGGGGCGGGGCCAGGCTGTTGCAACCTTGAGCCGAGCCGTCGTCAGATTCCACGGTTCCGGTGTGAGCAAACCTCCCCAAGCAGCGGGATTCGAGCACTTTCCACCATTAAAAACCAGTCACACACGAGCCAGAAAAGCTGTTCTCTCCGCCTGAACCAGTCACACACGAGCCAGAAAAGCTGTTCTCTCCGCCTGAACCAGTCACACACGAGCCAGAAAAGCTGTTCTCTCCGCCTGAACCAGTCACACACGAGCCAGAAAAGTTCCAGGTGTGTGTGATTGGCTCAAACTGGCTCCCGAGGCTGTGAAACCAGAGCATGTTCCTTTGGTTCTACTGTTCCTTTGGTTCTGTTGTTCCTTTGCACACACACACGCACACACACGCACACACACGCAGGTGTTCAGCAGGAATGGCTGAAAGAAGAGCAACGTCTCAGCCTGTCTGATGCTTCTAATTTAGACAACCTTTTTCTGCACGATTGTGACCTGGTGAGGACGAGGAGTTCAGACCTGTGTGTGTGTGTGTGTGTGTGTGTGTGTGTGTGGGTGGGTGTATGTGTGTGTGTGTGTGTGGGTGTATGTGTGTGTGTGTGGGTGGGTGTATGTGTGTGTGGGTGGGTGGGTGTATGTGTGTGTGTGTGTGTGTGGGTGTGTGTCTGTGTGTGTGTGTGGGTGGGTGGGTGTATGTGTGTGTGGGTGGGTGGGTGTATGTGTATGTGTGTGGGTGGGTGTATGTGTATGTGTGTGGGTGGGTGTATGTGTGTGTGTGTGTGTGTGTGTGTATGTGTGGGTGGGTGTATGTGTGTATGTGTGTGGGTGGGTGTATGTGTGTGTGGGTGGGTGGGTGTATGTGTATGTGTGTGTGGGTGGGTGGGTGTATGTGTGTGTGTGTGTGGGTGGGTGTATGTGTATGTG
>CAAE01007941.1:7333-19337 GCA_000180735.1 Tetraodon nigroviridis | reverse complement strand
TGTAGTTTATTCTAAAAATGATAGCAGAAATTGATGTGACGGGTCAAGGAAACAGACATTTCCCAGTTTGGTCACTAGGAAAATGCTGCGTCTGTGACCAGGACTTACCTGGAAGCTGCACAAAGAAAAGAGCTGATCTTGCCAATGTCCCTCAGCTGAGACTGAGCGAGTTTCTAACTGTCAACCTTCATCATCTCACCACTGCTGCTGTGGACGTCAACACACTGGTGGTACTGTGTGCAGGCGAAGACGCTGTGTTTTGAGTGAGAAAAATGAGATGGAGTCACGGTGCAGGCTGGTGGGAATCCAACCTCACCATGCTAATTTCATCTTTACTGAACCAGTAAGTTCTATTTGTGCAAAGAAAAGTGGTGACAGAATTATTTTTGTTGTGGTCACCTGACAGTCTTAATGCACGTAAGCACGCCATCAGCCTCCTGATGCGTGCGGCTGCACTAAATCTGCCCGTTTGCCATGACCTTATCTCCTCTTCACATTCCATCTTATACCAGCCTTCTGTTTCTATCTGTAGCTGCTAGGTGACATATTAGCACATTATAGTGCGAGTCTGTCCTTTGTTTCAATCTTTATTCAGAAAAATACATTTAAAAAAGAAAAATCAGTTCCAGTCTTAATAAAAAACCCCTCAAATATTTAGCTTAATAACAATATTGCAGAAGCAAAAAGATAAGTCGAAAAGAAGCCTAATCTTTTAGACAGTGTGCCTGAAAGAGAAGAGTGTTCTATAGCAGAGGAAACTGATTCTGCTCTAATTTGAGGTTAGCACTGTGTTTCCAGCAGGGTCGATCACACTCATCTTAAAGTTTAATGCCGTGTGCATGAATTTATGAAAGTCCATTAGGCTACAAACCACTGACTGAAGAAAAAGAGCTGGTGCGACTCTTTGTGCCTCCTCGGCCTCAGCGCACATCAGGCTAAAGCAGAAACATCATCACGGCAGGCTGATTAGATCTGAATTGCCTTGCCTCATCTGATAACGTGCAGCTATGATTATCACAGACATCTTGTCATCTTGGCTGCGACCTTGAAAGTCATTGTCCAGTGGAGACATTCCTGAAACAATTCATGAAGGTTAATCAAGGAAATAAACCTCAATTCTAAACCATCAGGTTTCCACACAACAACAGCGAGTGGGTTCCAGAAGAGATGTATGAAAAGTAAAAGTGAATAGTGTCCGGAATAGAAGAAGCATTAATAATGCCTGATTCATGGGTGTGGCTTCTTTAGTTCTGAGCTCACTGGGGGCATAGCTTAAAAATATAGCCCTTGTGGACCATTAGCGTGCTAATGATCTGGGTGGTCACCTGAGAATCGTTGGCAGTAGTTAGTTAGTTTAGGTGCTTCCCCTTTGTCTGCTTGGTCATATGGTGATGAGTCACCAGCTCTGGTAAAACGGTGAACTTTTGGATTATTGAAGAAAAGTGTGGAGGGCTGCATTGCATGTGAGTGAAAGAAAGTGCCTTAGTCTATTATTTCTATTATCTTATATTTTTTATGGTATGCTACGGAAACAGTGCAATTTCCCCATTGTGGGATAAATAAAAACACAATTTTATTCTATTCTTTTCTAATTTATTCTATTCTATTCTGTTTAAGGATGCTTTTTCCCAACGTGACGTGGATGGCTTACTTAACACCCCTCTCAAACCAGCGATTTTCTCTGGCCAGTACACATACCTGACTCTCCTCAAAGGAGTGTCTGCTTTCCTTAAGGCATCCATGGACTGTTCAGTCCTGTCCTGAGGAGGTGGCACATACGTGTTGGGCCATTCCTTTGTGAAGAGGCTGTTTGGTTTCCCCAATGTACATTTCCTTGCATTCCTCCTGGCAGCATAGACAACATTGCTTTGTTTGTATCCTAGTGGTTGGCCCTTTTGGTGGTTTTTTAGTGTGTTAGATGGTTTCTACTGGAATGTCATTTTTTTTTTTGGAGGAGTCTCGTGCATTTTTCGAAACTTCAGACAGGTAGGGTCAAGAAATATTGTGACGTTTTTTTGTCTTCTCTTCCTTGCTGGGGTCTTGCTTTTTAGAAGCCTGCGTAACCACATGTTTAAAGTGCTGTTTCAAGATGTTCCTCTTATTTCTTCTTCCCTTGGGTTGTAGTAGGTACTTCTTTAGCCCTATATTGTAGGGTTTTGTATATTCAAAGATCTAACTTTTTTAGAACTATGACCTGGATAAATGAGAATCTACACAGCCATTATGGTTTTGGTATTAATGATACTGTAGCTGGTTTCAAATGTTTGGTACAAATTTGTGGACATTGTACACCGTAGTATGATGCTTATCTAGAATCACTTACTTTTAGGACAATAAGAGATGAATCTTAATACTAGTAATAAAAAAAAAGCTTCAGTTAGCATCATGCAGTCCAGTGGCAATAGTGTGTCATTTCTACAATGAATAATCTACTGCAGCACCGTTTCATACTAGACTCAACCCTGGGTAAATGTGGTGAAGCTTTAGCAGCAGAAGCTTTAGCAGCAGAACCATCACTTGGTTCTAGTATTCAAAAGTTAAAAGCACTTCTTAAACATTGGTCATATAACTTCATTACTGAGTTTTAAAATAATTTTTGCCGGGAAACTGAAAAATTGCACATGTCAGGCATGTAATGCCTGACATGTTATTCTCATCTTGATTTAAATGTCACCTGCTTTAGATAAGACTCAACTGGTTATTAGTTATTTGGTTATTAGATAAATCTTGTGAGAACAAATCTTGAAGACATCATCAGTGATAAAACCTGGAGTCACAGGGGGTTTGGGGTCTTTCAACATCAGACCCCCTAACTCAGACGACCCGACCGGGAGTGATCAGTTCCCTGCCCGTGTCCAAGAAGCACTCATCCATGGCTCGTCTTTCTGTTTCCAGTGAAGAGGCATATCCGTGCGCCTGTAATGTCCAGAAGACTGTAGGCCTTGTAGAGTGACTTCCTTGCAAAGCCCCTTCCCCCAACCTCAACAAGCAGGCATCTTGCATGCCACCCCTGTGTGCAGCAATCCTCCACTAGCTCTGCATACTTCTCCCTCTTTCTCCTACTGGCTTCATCCATTCTACCAGGACACAGTCTGCTCCAGCAAAATGACTTGCTTGGATCACTCAAGAGTGCAGCACGATGTCTGGTCTCATGTTGGGTTCCAAGATGTTTCTCTAGGTCCACCCTTAGCTGCCAGTCCTTTTGCTTTTGCCAGAAGAACTGATTGGCCCTTCAGTTAGGAAGGAAGTTGTTCTCCAGCTCTAAGGAATGTCACTCCACACCCCAGTGGTGGTAGGTGCTTGCTGTGGCTGCTGGTGTTATTGATAGACTCAACAACAGCCTTCAGCACCCGGTCGCGTCACCAGAGATGGCGCCTTTCTCCTAGTGTTTTAGGATAGCTGCTGAGGATGTGCTCCAAGGTTCTCTTTCCACCTACTTTAAATGCCTTGTTGCTCAACCCCACCCACTGACTTGCACGCTGCTCTTTGATTCCAGCCCTCACTTCCAGATGGACTCAGTCCTGCCTTTCCTTGCCCTTGAGCCTGCTGAGGTGGGTAGTTGGTATGGTTTTCAAGCCTGTCCGACCGGTCGCCACGGATCCCACTAGCTCCTTGTGCAGCAGGCGCACCAGCGTTGAAGGTAGCTGCTGAAGCTCATTTCAAACCCTTCCACAGTGGAAATGGAAAATTCATACACCAGCAATGGCCTAGTACACACCCAGAACCAGCATGTTCATGGCCAGGGCAAATAGTATCACTGAAATGGTACATCCAGTGATAATTGCTTTCTCTAGTTGGTACCGTTCAAATATAACTGTGCCAGAGCTAAATCTCAGATAAAAGCTGTTATTATAGTCTATGATGAGGGCTTTGATGTTGCATGGTATATGGTGCCTCTCCAATGCCACCTCCACCAGCTTGTGGAGTATGGGGCTATATGCATTGGCTCGGTCCAGCCAAAGACAGGTTTCCTTCCCCCTCACGAGCCTCCCTGATCAGTTGTGTCACCACACCACTGTGTTCCAGGCACCTTGGTACTGCTGGGATCCCACTCTTTTGCACAGAGGAGTCGATGTGCTGGTTCTTTAGGAGGAAGTCCAATAGCCGGTGGGAGAGAATACTGAAAAATAGCTTCCCCTCGACATTGAGTGAGATGATCCTGAACTGCTCGATGGAGGTTGACTTCTCGTCCTTTGGGACCCACACCCCTTTCGCCAACCTCTATTGTTGGGTGACCTTCCCCTTTCTCCAGATCACCCTTAGGATTTTCCACAGCCAGTATAGGAGCTTGGGGCATCTTTTGTCCACCGGGTACAGTACTCCATTGGGTCTGGGAGCTGAGTTGTTTTTGGCCGTCTTGACCACAGTTTGGATTTCTTTCCAACTTGGAACGTTGGTGCTGAATTGCAGGCTGGCTCAGGTGGTCTGATCAGGTCTTTGCATTCACCTAGGCCCTCCTCCCAGTGTGCATCACTGTATGTGTCACGAAGGTAGGAGTCTACCTCCTCATTTGCACATCCAAAGTAGCCACTTCTGGCCTAGCACTTGTTTCGTAAACCCAAAGAGGGTAGCTAGGAATGCAGCGCATCTCTTGGCTCTCTCTTTAGCCCGCCTCCGGTGCCACTCTGTTCGGCGAAGGGTAAGCAGCTTCCTTCCAAGGATGCCATAAAGCGCTGCCAACCCTGGCATCTGATCCTCGCTTTACACTTTGAACTGTTCCTCAAATTTTGGGGCTCCTGTTGTAATCAGGAGATCTTTTCTGCCCTGCAGTTCTTGGAGTACTGGTTTGAAGCAGCATGCTTCTTCATTGAACCACATTTGTCAGTGGCGATGCTGATGACCGGGGTAGTCATTGTCTTTTTTATTGCGTTGCAGCTGTTTGATTGTCAGGAAGCTATTACTGGTAGGTGTTCGCTTCTGTGATGTGTTGATGTGTGTTCTACTGTAACATTACCTTGATGTATTCCAGTTTGTAAGTCTGGCATGAGCAGTTCATCTCTAGTAGTTTATCCTAATAATACAAAGTCCATCAATCCTCAAAGAGTGAATTATCTTTTTGTATTACTTTTTAGATATTTACTGCATAGAATTTGTTAGAAAGAAGTGTGGCATCTCTACTCAAGCTGAGGGTAAATTCCTTTCAAGACATAATTCTGGAGTTTTCTGTAATGTCTGCTTGTTAGGAGCAGGCAAATCTGTAACTGAAGCTTGTGAAATATTTCTGATCTGTTTTCTAAAAATGATTTGGTTTATAAAAACCCTGTCTGAGAATGTTGTCTACTGCGCTCATTCACGTGGGTTTTTAGTCCCAAGCTTTGTTTCTTCTTTTAGGACAGAGGCGATGCAACAGCTGGCTATGGTGTATTCTCTGCTTTAAAATGGTGTGTTTGTGTATGTGTTTAGGTGTGTCTGTGTGTGTGTGTGTGTGTTTCTCTTGGTTTTTTTACTGTTACTTTGGCCAAAGGCAGATTCAGCATGAGTGCGTTGATGGGTGTTGGTGCCAGACGAGGTCTGGGTGTAAGGCGGTGGAGAGGCTGTAAAGACGAGTTGGAAACACCAACAAAGCTGCAGGCAGAAGTCAAAGTTGATAACTGCTTCCCTCCCATCCAAGCTGCCCAGCAGGTTTCTGCACTGTGCTCTGTCTTATCCTTGCTGACTAATGTCCTCAAGGATTATAGGAAGTGACCTTCAAATGTGTCACGCTGTTGCATGCTGGTAGTTTTTTTTCCTCAACCAATCAAAACGACGCTCTGTGGCGGGCCGGTATTTGTCTGCAGTAGGATTGTGTGGTGACCCCAGAAGACAAGTGCAGCTTCAGCTGGATGTAGCTCTCAACTCCTTTTTTCATTGACGTGAATTTCATAATTCTGTTAGCTTTACTTTTCTTCTTCTTTTTTTTTATTAATGCCCTTCTCCAAAATCTAAGCAATCTACATTTTATTTCAAAGAGAGTCTCAGGGGATAAGTTAACCAGCTTGTGTGCAGGTCCGTGAATCTCATACTACAAGATAGGATCAAAACATTTAGGCCAGTTTTCACACCCATTCTTTACTGGTCCTCAGGGAGAGCTTAGCATAGCTCTGTCTGGTGTCTGCTGATTATTCTTCTGTTTATGTGGGTCATTAAGCAGCAAATTTATCTCCCTGCTGTCCCTTTTTTTCTGTGTCCTTCCTTACTGCAAAGGTAGAAGCTGACTTGAAGCAGATCAGAACCACCTCCTTTATTCCTATTCTGATGTGGAAGCTTGAAACAAATGTTCAGAGCAACAAGAATCAAACTTTTGAAAACAGGAAATGTACCAGCTTTGTGCACAGAAAGCTTTTCAATCAGATGTTTTTCCCAGGGTATAAAGGATTATTTAAATATTTTGAGTAATCCCCCCCCCCCCCCCCCAAAAAAAAAAGCTATGATAAAAATTATTTGTCAAAGGTTCATTTAAAATTGGTCCACTGTTTTTGGCATTAACCCCCATTTCTGTTGCACAAGGTGGTATCTGTTTTGTCTGCGTATACGTCACTGAAGATCTATGTGAGGCGCTGAGTGCAAAGAATTTAACTTTAAAAAGCAAACATAGAGCATTGTGTCTACTGGAAGATGCAGTTAGCATAGCATATTAGCACAGCGCTGCTGCAGCACCTCCAGTGGAAACATAATTGTGATGGAAGCAGGGACTGTTCTCTGCCACCATGCAGGGACATTAGTGAGCACTGGCACATGACCACCACTTTCTCAACCTTCTCAGAAGGAACCATAACTACTCACTAATGATGTTCCCTCTTTGTGTACAAAAGTTCATCGTAGCGTTCCACAGGATTCAGTGCTTGGGCCAACCCTGTTCACTCTTTACATGCTCTCTCTAGGAAATATTATTTAGGCACATGACATAAATTTCCATTGCCATGCTGATGATACTCAGCTATATTTATCCATTAAACCTAAAGAAACTGAGCCGTTAGCCAGACTCCAGGCATGATTCAAAGAGATAAAAGACTGGATGACCGCTAATATTTTACTGTTAAACTCAGACAAAACTGAAGTCATTGTTCTTAGACCTTAGCATGTGAGGATTAGATTATTTGATAGCATTCTCTCTTTGAATGTCATTCTCTTATCCTTACAACTGCAAGGAAACTGTGAGTTATCTTTGACCAGGACATGTTTCTCTCTCAAATAAACAGGTTTTTAGGACCACCTTCTTTTACCTCACAGTATTCTGTCTCAGCAGGATGCTAAAAAAAACCCTCGTTTGTAACTTTGTTACTTCAAGACTACTGCATCTCATTAAGGTCAAGATTTCCAAATGATTCCATTAATGACCTGCAGCTGATCCATTATATTTCTCCGGTTTTAGTGTCTCTTCACTGGCTTCCAGTGAAATTTAGAACACCGGTAAGAGAATTTAGGATTTTAAGATTCCCCTAGTAGCATATGAAGCTCCCGACTGACTCTTTCCATTCTGCCTGCAGGATCTTGTAGTTCCATATATTCCTAAAAGTACACTCCGATCAGAGTACAGGTTTACTTGTAGTACCTAGAATTTTTTAAAAGTAGACTGGGAGAACAAGCCTTTAGCTATCAGACAGCTTTACAATAGAATCAGTTAGCAACCTGGGTCCAAGAGGCAGCACCCTGTCTGCCTTTAAGGTCAAACTTCAAACCATTTTGTTCAGTAAAGTGTCCAGTTAGCCTCAAAGTGTGTCGGGCTGATGGGTTTATTTACAGTCACAGCTCAGCTAGAATAGGCTCATCAAACTTTTATTTTTCAATCTTTAGCATAGCTGTGCTACTATAGGCCTACACTGCTGGGGACACGAACAAGATCCACTGAGCAGTTTCCCACCTCCTCAACACTAACCACCGTCTCCACTCCCTTATCTCCTCTCCTCCTTTCCTCCTCAGCGGGATTATCAGTACCTAGAGACATTTTTATTGTATAAAGTGCTACACAAGTAAAACTGAACTGAACTGAAAGATGCAGCATCAGTTTTTCGGATATTGCTTTCTAAAAAGATATCTGCAATGTTTTGTTGTTTAATAATGTTCGTTTATTTACTGTTCATTTCAAATTGGTTCGTGCGTTTGTCTGTGTAGGTTTGCATGGTTTTGGTTTGAGATCACACTGGAATAAGATATCATATTATTTGTGTGGGAGCTTCCTGTGTGCAGTGACTTGTTCTGTGGAGCCCGACCTGTCAGGGTTCTGCCAGGGGTTGGCAGTGACCCTGAACATTTTGGGGTTTTTCCCTCTTTGGCCACTTGGGGAGGTAGTTGGGGCCCGGGCGTCTGCCAGGATCACTCACACCTGTGAGTGATCCAATCAGGCAGATTACTTAAGGCCCCAGCACCTGCCTCAGGTGGTCAGAGTGTTGTGTGTTCTTTCTTTCGTCTCTCTTCCTTGTGGACCAAGGGATTTTACAGAGCTGGAGAAGCTCAGGCCTCGCGAAGTTTTGGACACTAGTGCATTTTGTGACGGAGACCGACTCACAGGTTGTACTCTTGCTTTTTCCTCCTGAGTGGAGTGGATTTTTGGGTTTTGTTTGGTGTGTTCACCCCCAATAAAGGGCTACTTTTGTTCCTTGGAGCTGTGGCTTCTGCGTTTGGGTCCTGCAACAAAACCCCAACCGTAACACGACCTGCATCAAAAGCAGATGTGCCACATTAGTAAATGGGGCTCTTCAGGGACTGACCTAAAAGTTGATGTGGAACTGCCTTTCAGGAACACCGCATTAACAATCTTCAGCAGCTGTTGTGTTGCAGCTGTAATATGTCTGACTGACCAAATAAAGTCACACAGTTGGCACCTTTTCTCAGCGGTTGTCAGAAAAGTGTATGTTCATATTTGTAGACGGGTAGTATCCGATTCACGTGTGTCTGTTTACTTGAAGGTTGACACAGTTTCAAATGCACACAGACAGATGACAACTTGTAGGGCCAGGGGTGTTAATACAGTATATGGAATTTGGTCCCCTAACGTCTGCTCTAAGGCGTTCTCTCAGTGCAGCACCTCTTTTGGGCAACAGCAGCTGTGAGGCTGCTCCACATCCTTTTAGCAGTTATGCGACAGTTCAATAGTACGTCTGTTCGGAGATCCAACAGCACACTTTAATCCTCTAGAGGACAACCCATACAAACCTGGGCCTGTTGGTTTTGCTTGAGAACACTATTTAATTCAGGAAAAACAGGGAATTGCAACACTTTTTGTCTAGGTCTCTGGAGGATAAACCAAATTTCTAAGGCTGTGATGTTGCTCAGCAGAGATTGAGTCTCTGCTGCTGCCTGTAACACACTCTGCTCCTGAACAAGGATGTGCTGATTACTCTGCCTGTGTTGCTGTCTTCAGCCATTGCTTCCTCACTTTGATATCTTTATTAGACAGAATGAAGAGGGGAAGATGCTAATTAGACTATACAACAAAAAGGTAAATGGTGTCCCCCCAAATCCATTTTTACAGCTCTGGTTTTTCCTACTGAATTTCCGTTTTTCTATAATGAAAAGCTTTACGGTGTGGTAATGTGTGTATGTTATTTAATGTTTACATCAACACTGAAATCAGGGCAAATGTCCATTAACAGATGCTGTTTTCACAGCTGAAGGTGTGAAAAGCTGCTGGGGGGCACACAAAAAACAGCAGTTTGCTTCTGCTGCATGTGCTTCGCATATTAATAGTGGAAGGAGCAGCGGAGCTGCAGGTCCGTGTACTGTTGGCTCGGTAGTTTGTGCCTGCAACACGCCCCCCGTCCCCCCCGCCCCCCCACTTACGCACACAAATTTGCTCAGGCAGAAGCGAGAGCATGTGTGTATGTGTGTGTGTGTGTAGAAAGTGAACATTTCAATGTAAATGCGGCAGGGGATCCAAGCGTTATTCTTCGGCTGACTGAGCAGCATTTAGCTTTATTAAATCTGCACACATCCCCTGAGAACACACAGATGAAATTGACCATTGATACAGCACCAGGCCGACGGTGAGGAACAACGGTACTTCACCCAACAGGCTCATCATGGCTGTTTGTTTTGACCTTGAAGGTGTAATTCTCTCATTTCTTTTGTGCTGCCAACTAGTTAGGCCTCATGCTAACGCAATCGAAAGCACTTTGAGTTGCATTGTATGCATGAAAAGCGCTGTATAAATAAAGTTTGGTAATGATGATGATGTTGGCCTGCAGGACATACCAGATGCAGACGTAACGGACAGAATATAGATCGCTCATACCCTCATATCACACTGAGGCTGTATTATATCTATGTTGTTGTGGTAAATCAGTCCTGAAATGTTTGGGTATTTTTTTGCCCTGGGCTTGTTTGTTTGTTTTGTTTGCCACGTCTCAAAATCAAGAGTGTGAACGTATGGATGGGCACGTGCCAGCGAGAACATGCAGACTTGAGGGGCTACGGGACTTCTCACGCTGTGAATTCAAATTGTGCTTCTCTTGATCCTGGTCTGCACATAATGACATGCTCCTCTTAGTCAAGATTGTGAAGATAAGTTAATTTGGCAGAAGGATTTTGCCTCTTTATTTGGTGGAAACATTTTGACATTAATAATGCATTTCTAGATGAAACCGTGCATGTGGGAACTGAACAAATGTTATCAGGAGTGATGAGAGCACGTTCCGTGGCTAAAAGAAATGATCTGTTCTATCCTTTCTAATGATCTCTTGTCATTTTAATGTAACAATTCTCTTCACACATATAAATGAGCTACATCTTCAGAAAGGAATATTAATAGTCCAATGGAAAGTAGTCTTCTCCAGCTCCCTCCAGGCCAGACAATTTGAACTTCATCAATATGTATTTGCAAGGATTTCTAGAATAGACACTTCAAAGGGACTTCAAAGTTTCATCAAAAATTCCTTTTGTTTTAGCAGCTGAACACCTAACCAGGCTCGGGCCCCTCGATTCGCTGTTAGCTCAACATGCATCAATAAAATATTTCTCACACAGTTGGCATGATGTCTCACTCAAAAAATTCCTTACTGTGCACTGAGTAATAAACAGTACAAAACAAAACAACAAAAAAACCAGACCTAAACTTTTTACTTGCTGCTTCACCTGCTGCTGTCACGTGTCCCCAATAAATAACAATCTAGGCGTGATAAATGTATTATTAGGATGCTGCTTCCAACAGATTTAACCAGTCAGAGCAGTGGGCAGATGCCAGAGGCACGGCGTCATCTAACAGTCTATTACAAAAAGAGAAATTCTAAAAAAAATTAAATACATTTCATATTTGTTAGCTTGTAAGTATTATAAATCCCCTTATCCATATAAAACTAATATTAAAAATATGTTTCTTTTTCTTCTTCTTCTTCTTATCTTTTTCTATGCGAACTGCAGAATTTCCACGTCCTGTTGAGATACTGGGAGGAGATTTCCATAGCAAGTTTAGGCTCAAACATCCATCCATCCATCCATCATCCTACCCGCTTAATACCCAGTGGTGTCGCGGGGGTCTGCTGGTGCCTATCTCCAGCTCTCTTAGGGCGAAGGCAGGGGCTCAAACATTAATCATCCAAAAGACCAAAAGTTGTCGAATCATGACAGAGGGCGCTTGTGAGCCTACAGACTCGTACGCTACTCCACAGCTGCAGAAGAACTCGGGACAAGCCAACAACAAACTCTTGTTGTTTTTAGTAACCTGAGAATTGTCTAACATTGTCAGAGTCAGGCGTTTTGACCACACTGACAAAAGGCTAACACTCATTAGTTACAATTAGCAAATCGACTTCATTTACAAGTCAAGGTAAGACCGTATTGAAGTATATTGACATGAGAGTAACTGCTGTCTTAACTGGTGAGTAATCTAATCTGTCAGGTTCATATATCTACCTATGCCAAGAAGGTTATGTTTCTGCCGGTGTTTATCAGTCTGCCATTTGTAATGTTCTTTTTGAATAAATGTAACAGATTTGAATGAAATTTTAGAAAATGTTGATAACAGGACAAGAAACACGATTAGATTTTGTTTATATTCCAGATTAATGTCCTAAAGATGAGCTGCTGGCTT
>CAAE01007940.1:7833-117416 GCA_000180735.1 Tetraodon nigroviridis | reverse complement strand
TTTGACTGACGCAAAAACGCACGTTTGTACATCCCTATAAACTATAGAAGTTCTATGTCTAAAAACCTTCTGATTGTGTTCGGTGTGACAGTGGCGATACTGAGGAGGAACCTGACGTGTCAGATGCAGAACCTGGTTCTTCTGCTCACAGAACCAGCAGAGCCTCTCCAGCTTCACACTTTTTTTTCACTTTTCTATCTTTTAGACCTCAGCTGAAAGGTTTCAGCAGCTGTTTGGCTCCCTCCTGTGGCCGTTAAGTATATTTATCTCAAGAATGATAACCTTTACAAAAACATAAAAAGTGAGAAAAAAAACAAAAAAATAGAGTAAAGAGTAAAGATCAAAATTAATGTCAACTTGATCTTGATCTTGATCTTGATCTTGCCAACGCCAACAAGTCACAATGGTTTTCATGGTAAAACACACAAAGGGGTGGTTTACTTTGTACTTTTTATTGACATTTACTCAGATTTTTAAGGTTTATTTCCTCCATAACACCTGAGAAAAGTAGAACAGAGAGAGAAAGTTCAGTTTATCCATCTATCTACCAATCCATTGGTTTGATTTCAGGTGCTTGAAGTAACTAAAATGGCACGTTGTGTGGTTAGCCACAGGTCACTCCTGCGATCTATTAGCATTAGCCAGCTGTGCTACATGAGCTCCAGGGATTGAAACATAGTCTTCAGTCCACAGTTCGTACTAATCAGAAAGAAGTGAATAACTTAACAAATATTTTATATTTGCAGAACATCTGATGATAAAAAAAAAAACTACTTTTATTTCAAACAGACTGTAAGAGTTTCCATAGGTAAAAGAGATGATAGCAACAGTAATAATAATAATGGTGATAATAATGATAATAATAATACATTTAACACAATATTAGTTCACAAAGAAATCGATGTCGGTTAGTCTGATCAATTAGTCTGATCAATTTTAGCAACACTCATCTAGTGACGCCGTCAGACTCTTAGCGATCATGCTACCAGACCCTTATTCATCAAACAATTACGGAAATGGCAGAAGAGCTCCTTTAACGCTTAATTAAACCCTCGTTTTCAACGCGGGCTCACATCAGCCGATAAAAGCCATATTCGACAATCCCGTCTGATTGGCTGCTGAGGAAGCACAACAATGTTCCAATATTCCCAATTCTGAACCCAGACTAGAAGTGGTCCTGTTCCACTGAGATGTTCCAAAAGGAGCTACAGGAGGGCTTTTAACAGATTCAGATGTCTTCATTTTTTTCTTTTTTAGTTTCTGTTTTGTAAAAAAAAAATGGCATCGAGACGACCGTTCCTTCACCTGCAGGAACACAGAGTTCCTGTCAGACGTTCTCTTGACGTCCAGAGCAGAGTCACACCACCAGAGGCCTTCCGGTTTTCCTCCATCTGCTGCTTCCTTCAGGTCGTTGGTGGAACCCCACCTGCGGGAACCTGTCTGAGACGCCTGTCTGCTCCGGACTGGACTAAAAGTCATAATCCCAGCCAGAGTTGTCGTCAGGGGGTGGCTCGTCCGTGTCTTCGGGGAAACTGTCAAAGTTGCTGGTGTCGGTGGGGGAGGAAACCTGCACGAGAGAACCCGGTTGGAACCTGGTTAGAACCCGGTTGGAACCCGAGGGCTGTCGCCAGCCGCCAGGGGAGACCATTCTGGAGGCAACTTACGTCAGGTGTGATGGGCGGAGTCAAAGTTCCCTTCCTCAAACCCTCCCAGTTAAACCCCTCAAACCACCTGAACACAGAACATTAAGCATGTGAACCTGATCTCTGTATTTACCTACAACACTCGAACGCCTCTACAGCCAACCCACTTGTGCTTCTGAATGTCTTTGACGCCGTTCTTCTGGTTCCCCAGCCTCTCTGACGGATTATCTCTGTCCACACAAAGGTGACGTTAGGAAAACGTCGCCCTGACCCGGCGGAGCAGCTCAGACGTGTGGCTCCTCCTACCTGCAGAGCTTCTTGATGAGGTTGCTGGCGTTTTTAGTGACCTTCTTGGGGAACTCAACCATATCGATGCCTCTCAGGATGATGTTGTAGGTCTTCATGGGATCTGGACCTGAGAAAGGGGGGCTGGGACACAGAGAGCCACAGTCAGAGACCGGAGCCAGACGAGAAAAGGTTGCTGGTTCTACGCTCACCTGCCCGTCAGCAGCTCGTACATCAGGATTCCCAGAGACCAGTAGTCCGCCGACACGTCGTGGCCTTTGTTGAGGATGATCTCTGGAGCCACATACTCTGGAGTTCCACAGAACGTCCACGTCTTTTTGCAGATGCTGATCTTCTTGGCAAAACCAAAATCCACCTAGAAGATAAACGGACCGTTTCCACATGACCTTTAGACTTGTCTGCAGGTCTGCGTCAACCCTCAAACGCAACAGTGAGGTGTCCTCCAACAACGAAATACCGAGGAACACTCGTGGGTAATGGCTAGCCTAATGCTAACATTAAGGAGCCTGTGCTCAGTGGTGAAAGGTGGACCAACCAGTTTGGCGTATCCGTAGCTGTCCAGTATGAGGTTTTCAGGCTTCAGGTCTCTGTAGATGATGCCTTTGGCGTGCAGGTAGGCGAAGGCTTCCACCACACAGCCCGTGTAAAAGCGAGTGGTTGAATCATCGAAGGAGCCCCTGAAACACACACACACAGCAGTGAAACCAGGGCTTTTAGGATGACAAAATGTGAGCAATCAGTCTGGGCTAATAAGAGTGCGTCTCACCTGTCCCTCAGTATCGTCCACAGCTCTCCTCCAAGACATGCCTCCATCAGCATGTACAGATATTTGCTGTCCTTGAACGTCCGGTACAACCTAAACACACAACAGTCATGGAACAAGGATGGCGAGCGGATGTTGGAAGGTGAAGGAGCAGAGGACGGAAGCTTTAATGACCTGACGATGAAGTCGCAGTGCGCCTCACTCATGATCTGCTTCTCCGAGCGGATGTGTTCCTGTTGTCTGGTGTCGACAATGTGACGCTTTTTCAGGATCTTCATGGCGAACGTCTTTGCCTCCTCCTTCTTCAGCTGCACCTGAACGACAGAACCATTGTTTCTTTCATCAGCTGAAATGGCGGGTGTTTCTGTGAAAAGGCTGGGCTAAGCTAACAGCTGCTGCTGCTGCTGACAGCTTCTTACATGGGAAGAATTAGGTTTCAACATCGGCGTTCATGGTCAGAGCGGCTGTCTGGAGGTCGGAGGTCACATTTTTCCTGATGACTCACCTTCTAAAAATACCTCCGGAGGCCTGATGGGAAACCCAGAGAGGGGATTCCTCCTTGTGTTGGGTCAAATTCTCTGTAGAGCTTCCCCTCGGTACCTGAGACCCCGCCCCCACCAAGCTCCACCCACTCTGACCTTGGCCTGTTACCACCATTGCCTATCAGCAGTAACCAGCCGAGGTTCCCCAGTTATTTTGGGTCTTCCTGGAACCTGATTCAAGTCATGTGATTACCGGAGTCCACATACCACAACTGATATCACACTAATACACACACACACACAAACTTGAAGCATAACCCTAATCTGGTTTTAATCTGATGAGAGTCATTGATCTGAGGTAATCTGATTGATCGGGGGGTTTATTCGGATCCTACCAGCTCCACCCGTCCGAAGCCGCCGACTCCCAGCGTGTCGACAATGTTGAAGTCGTTCAGCTTCAGGCTGGAGAAGAAGGCGTTCTCGGCCTCGTACCTGGAGGTAAAGAACACAGCGATGCCTTCACTGACCACAGGACAACAAAGCGCCGAGCGTGTCGCTGCAGCAGCGGAGCGGGACCGCGTCGTTTCCCGGAGATGTTTGAGGTGGTGGCCGTCGTGGCGTACCTGCAGCATCTGACCACATGGAAGAAGGGGAACTTTTTAGTGGTGTGGATGGAGAAAGAGGAGTGAGGAGCAGAGAGGCTGATCTGCCCCCTCTGCTGCTTCACCACCGGTGGAAACAGCTCCCTCATGTCTGAGCCTGACCTTGAGGGAACACCTGGGTCTAAAACGCCACAAGAAATGTTCCTAAACCCAATATGGACTTCTTTTTGGTATCAGTCCAGGTTCCTTTGGTCCAAAACCATAAAAAGAACTGCTGTGCCCCACGGTGAACTTCAGTTCTTTTCTCAGGAGAAGGTTCTGCAGAGCATCTGTAGGAGCGCCGTCTCAAACGAGGAGGTCCACCTCCAGTTCACATGGCAGTGCTGCAGGTCGGAGGTCCTGATCAGGTGGAACCGCTGAAACGGGGAGGCGGCCAGATGCTCCAGTTCTGAGGGCAGCGAAAAACCGGCTGCGAGCGATGCAGAACCCAGGGGTCCAGAAGAGGAAGGTGTGAGCACTGAGGCGTTCTGAGCTCACCCAGACCGACGGCTGGGACAGATCAACCCTCAGAACGCAGCAGCAGCCAGAGACAGCGAGCGCGCTATTTTTAACACCTGGAACATTACTGAGAGGTTAGCGACGCTGGCGGGTCAGAGTCGGACCGCCCCAAGGTCGACTTGAACGGTTTGAAGAAGAAAAACAAAGAACAACCAGGAATTGGAAAGAAGTTCTTGGGGACGTTCTCGATCAAAATGGGGAAAAAAGAACAAATGAGAGAGTAAAATAACATTTCTGTTAACATCTTTCTGGATAAATTCTGAAATATCTGGCAAAAATCCTCCAAAACACAAAGTGAGGAATTGATCAAATTCCTCTGAGTTGATCTGGCACCAGGATCCAGATGGAGACTCCAGATGGTCTAGAAAGACACGAAACCCGTGATTTCCATGAAAATGGACTCCTAAACGATCCTGCCCGTTTGGTTAACGGTGATGTCATCAGGATGGTGCTGGATTCCTGCTGGTTCTTACCCGTTTGGTATTACCAGGAGATCAGATGGAGAAGATCTTCTTACCTTCATCCACCAGCAGAGCTAATCTGACAAGGGACGCGCCCATGTCAACTAACGTAAACGCTCGCAGCCTTAGAACCTGTGTCCATGGCAACGGAGAACAACACAAGAACTGCTGCATCCACAAGGAGGTGGAGGAACGTTAGAACTGAGTCCAGGAGAACTCAGAAGAACCTTATCATCAGACGGACAGAACAAACAAGAGCAAAATATCTGACTTGATACTATAAACAAATAGAAGGCGTAACCATGGAAACGGCCCTTCCTTTATCCACGCCGGTGTGTTATTGTCAGATTTATTTCATTGAAGCGTCCCTATTTTACTGGGTAAATTCTGTTTCTAGTATTATTCTAGTGTGTGTGTGTGTGTGTGTGTGTGTGTGTGTGTGTGTGTGTGTGTGTGTGAGTGAGTGTGTGTGTGAGAGAGAGAGAGACCCCTGTGCGTCAGATTACAGTTGGTCACTTGACAGAGTAAAGTCATTTCCACTTATGGTCTAGCTTCAAGTGTCACACACACACACACACACACACACACACACACACACACTACACACACACACACAAACAAACTTCAATGAGCTCTGCTGATCTCTGAATACTAAATCTAATAAATAAAATACTGATGCTTCAGTCAAATAAATCCGACCAATAACATGCTAGCATGGATGGGTGTTTCCACGGTTACGGCGCTATTTATTTGTTTATAGCACCAATTCAGAAACTTTAGCCGATCAATAATCAGTGAGAGGAGTCGTTCAGCTGCGTTGGACCTACTTGGCTTTGGCTTCCAGGTCCTCGTATCCTCTGTTGGAAACTTCCTCCAGCCCACCAATCAGATGCTTGAATGAGCTGAGGTGAGGAAAGGGAAAAGGATGGAAGAGTCAAACAGGATCTTATCGGTTTGAACCGTGCGTGTGTGTGTAGATAAAAAATTTGTCTCTGTATTTGTGTTGAGCCAGATCGGCTCAGCAGGCCGACCACTGGCGACCACCAGGGGGCATCAGCGGTGCGGGATCAACCATCGTGGGGCAGAAAAGGCGTCTTACTCTCTGTCAATCACCAGACAGGTGACAGCGTCCGCCGCGATGACGTTAGCGGTTCTCACGTCCTCCCTGGGAACACAACACAGCTTTGTGGCACGTCAAACACTTATTTTCTCATCATTTTCTCGCGACAAATGCGTCGCGCGTGTGTGAGTGTGGAGGAGGAGGCAGGCTTGTGTGGGAGGCCGTGCACGCTTCAGCATCAACATGAATGCTTTCGTTTCTGTTTTTAGCTCCTGTTTGCTCTGGTTGCTGGGATTTGAAATGAATAAGAAGTCAAAAATAAAAGATACTGCAACAGCACTCACAACAACAACAACAACCACCACAACAACAACACCAAAATCTACAGCACCACTCAGAGCGCTTGGCAGCCGACCAGTGGCAGCACTACACTGATTGATCTGTGCTAGCGCTAACAGCCGAGTGTGAGGCTTTTAGCACACACACTCTCACGTGTTTTTAGCATGTATGTGAGTTCCGTCTGACTTGAACATGGATTTCTGCTCAAGTCTCTCCAGAGGGTCCACATGTTAGAGCCCGTGTGGGTAAATACATTAAAGTCGCTGCGGGAAGAACCCTGCAGCAGCTCGGTGGTGATTTGGTTAAGAACAGGGTCCGATTTGAAGGTTAAAGGTTCAGGTTTAAAAAAGAAATGTAAATGATTTATATATTACAGTTCTTCTGGGTCAGAGTGGTTCTGAAGTCATCAGGAGGGTCTGGTCCTCAGGAGAGTCTGAGCTTCAGAAAGTTCTGGGCCTCAGTAGGGTGTGAACCCCTGGAGGGTCTGGGCCTCAGGAGGGTATGGTCCTCAAAAGGTTCTAGTTCTCAGGAGATGTCTGGTCCTCAAGAGAGGCTAGTCCTCAGAGGGTTCTAGTCCTCAGAAGGCTTCTTGTCCACAAAGGAGTCAGGTCCTCAAGTTTGTCTGGGCCTCAGGCGGGTTTAAACCTCAGGAGGGTCTGAACCTCAGGAGGGTCTAGTCCTCAGGAGAGGGCTTATTATCAGGAGGTACTGGTCCTCATGAGGCATCTGGTCCTCAAGAGAGGCTAGTCCTCAGGAGGGTCTAAATCTCAGGAGGTTCTAGTCCTCAGAAGGCATCTGGTCCTCAGAGGAGTCTGGTTCTAAGGATTGTCTGGGCCTCAGAAGGTTCTGGTCCTCAAGAGGTTCTAGTCCTCAGGAGGGTCTGGTCCTCAGGAAGTTCTGGTTCTCAAAGGGGTCTGGTCATCAAGTTTGTCTGGGCCTCAGGAGGGTTTAAACCTCAGGTGGGTCTGAACCTCAGGAGGGCCTGGTCCTTGGGAAGGTCCAGGCCTGACCTTGATGATCTTACCCCTGTAATGCTCTCTCTCCAAACCAGTCTCCTCTGGTCAGCTCTCTCAGGTGCACTGGCTCCTGATTGGACGAATCCTCCTGGGTCACATTCACCTGTGTCACGAGCGGACGGTCAGAGCAGGTCCAGGCGTTCTGGAGCTGATGGCTCGTGTCTGCTACCTTGCCGTTGCTGATGATGAAGAAGGTGTCTCCTCGCGCTCCTTGTCTGATGATGTAGTCTCCATCTTCATAATGAGTCTGAAGACACAAGACAGCCTTTGTTCAGAGGACTCCGAGACTGGCCCTCAGGTAGTGTCACATGATCAAGCAGGTGAAAGACCCAGAGTGGGCGGGGCTTACACACCTCCTCCATGACATCAGCCAGTTTACTGAGAGTTTCTTCTGGAAGACCTTTGAAAGTAGGAACGCTGCGGACACAGACAGACTTTGATCCTTCATTTACATTTTCACAGAACCATCCTAATGTATCGATTAGCCTGTTTAAGCGTCGGCGCTTTGGTGGACACGGTTAGCATGAGCACAGTGGTCTGGCCTGTGTTGGTTTGAGTTGCATTAGTATTTAACCAGCACCTGTTAGCGTCAGTCATGATTAGCATGGTTCAGGATTATCTGGGTTTAGCCTCCGGTGTGGAGGACGTGTTTGATCGACTCCGAGTGACCTCACCTCTTGAGGAAGTCCATGTACTCGGCGTGTTTGATGAGCCCCGTCCTCATCATGATGGTCTGGAAGCACTGACGGTCGATAGCCCAGAGTTTCACTGGGACCAGTGCTGAAACAGGCAAATTACCATCGCTGCTGTTAGATGTTTAATTGGCTCAATCCAAACATATTGATCCCTGTGTGTGTGTGTGTGTGTGTGTGTGTGTGTGTGTCTATGTGTTTGTGCGTGTGTGAGGGTAAGAAACTAGGTAATGTAATATGTCCATCACCAATCTGAGTCCTCACAAGGATAGAAATGTGTCTGTGTATCTAAGGGGCGGACTTCTTAAAGGTCTCATTAAAGACCATATATCATATGGTTCTGGCATGTTTAGCACGTTCGAGATGTAATGATAACACAATCTGTTGGGAGAGTTCGTTTTTCATTTTCTTCTATCCGTCTTTTTTTCTGTTGGGATTATATGATTAGCTGCATGGTGCCACATATTTCTTTTCTTTGTGTGTTTTTGTTTTTTTTTTTTTGTTTGTGTGTGTGCTTGTTGTAATGTTAATAAAGTATGTAATTTAATATTTGCATGCGCCATGTTATTGCTGCACATTATATAAATTTGACTGTTATACTAAGGGGCGATACTACTTAAGGTGCACATAAAAGAGCAGAGATACAGAGGGTACTGACATGGTTACAACCTGCGGATACTATGCAGAACACATGCACGAACCACACTACCTGGTTCATGGTCGGCTATCCGTCTTGTGTGCGCTTCCCATGAGAGCAGTACCGCCATCCACCCACAGAGGGCGTGTCTGTGGTCATCACTTTGTAATTCCTTGTTTTTACTGCTTATGTGCTCCTGTCTGTTGCTACGGAGATGCCGAGTGTCTCTGTATCCCATGGAAACAACAGGAGACAGCAGTAACTATGTGGGGACAAGTGGGAAGCTCTGGTGTTCCAGGGGATTTTTATTTCCGTGTGTATGCCTCAACGTTTCGGTTAAAGTTCAGTCAAAAGCAAAAGTTTGAATGCCACGAGACCATGGTAGCATAGCAACAGAACTCGTGTGAGACCAACGCACAGTCTCACGCAAATGTTTTGGGTTTTTTTGGTTTTGTTTTTTTTCTCTTTGACTCAGAAACAAAAGTAATAAACTGGAGCTCACGCGCTAACCTGATGCTAACAAGTAGAAAGCTACTACAACACACACAGCACCCCTCGAACCCAACGCTGTTGCCAAGAGACAGTGTTGCCAAAAGTGAGGATTATTGGCTGGAAGTGGATGGAGTTGCCTAGCAACCGCTGTTCAATTACTCTACCAGGAAGAGAAAAGTTAGTAAGACACAAACACTCTCATGCACAGACCCTTCCTCTGTCTGCTCACTTTTCCCCTCCTCCTCACTCTTTTTTCTTTCTCACTCTCTCTTTCTCTCTCTCTATCCCTCCTTTCTCTTCTGCTCACTCTTCGTCTTCCTCTATCTATCCTGACTCTCCTCCTCTCCCTCTCTTGCGATGAACTCATCCCAAGGTCTCTCGACAGACTCCCGTTGTCACGTTAGCATCTGTGAGGGTGAAGACGAAGAAGAAGTCGTCCACTCACTCCTGACGGTTGCCGTCCTGGTGCAGTTATACAGGATGGCCAGCTCTCCAAACACCTTTCCTGGTCCCATCGTGCACAACTTCATCCCCTCCTTGGTGACCTCCACCTTCCCCTCTAAGCAGCAGACACAAAGACAGATGTATCACTTTGATCAGTCTCATCAATCATGCTAACAGCATCTTAGCATCCCTAACCCACTCAAAGAAAACACAGAAAAAAGCGAGATTCATAAACAAAAACATGTCACATGTTCTGTTCGAGACAGTTGCTAGCATGCTAATGTCAGTCGGGATGGTGGCTTGGTTTCCTGATGATGATATAAACAGTTTTACTGCGCCCAGCACTGCCACCGCGAGGCGCCGTAGCTTCATAAAGGCTGTTTGAACAGTCTGCTATCTAATCAGCCTCAGAAACTTCAGCCAAGGAACAAACAGTTTGACAAGAGAAGGTCACAAAGGGGAGAACATCATATGTGCAGCTGCTACAGCTCAGGGAGTGGTGCATCTTGGGTAATGGAGGCACTAGTTTACCTGGAAGAAGAATAGCCTGAATTTGAAACACGGTGCACCTGGAAATTTTCTCATTTTGATGTTTCTGTCTGATGTTTCGGTAAAATTGGAATTTTTTTCATTCAATAAACTAATTATAAATCTGAAAAATAGGAGAAAACATTTAGAAAATATACTAATCCGAAAAGTTACCATGACAACTGTATTGCATATCAACATATATGCATATATGCATATATGAATGAACGTTTGCGTAATTGTGTATGAATCTGTGGGGATGTGTTTGTGTGTGTGTGTATGTGCTTGTGTATCCTGTCTTTTGCATAATGAGGCAAAACTGCCGCATCTGTTTCTTCCCCAAATGCAGAATTAGTTTATCTCTCTCCCTCTCTCTCTCATTCTCTCTCCCTCTCTCTCTCTCTCTCTCTCTCTCACACAGCACACACACAGCACAGCACACACACACACACACACACACACACACACACACAAGCACACACAAGAACACTCATCCAGCACATTTATCTATCAATCTTAGCCATGGTCTGTTTTTAGGAATCACTTCCTTTTCCTGTGACAAAGACGTTATATTTAGTTTCCATCTGTACCCCTCTCAACACACACAGACACACACACAGACACACACACACACACACACACACACACACACACACACACACACACACACACACACACACACACTTGTCCTCTCCTGCATTCATCCTCTATCCTTCGTCTTTTTCTCCTCTGTCATTCTCTTTATTAGTCCTGTCATCGCCACCCTGATAAGGAGAAACTTTCAGATTTCGAATGAGGTGTAGTACATCGTTTGACCAGGAGGGGGCTCCCAGAATTCAGCAACCACACACAAAACAAAAGAAGTTCTATAAAACCAATAAAAATGGATCCTTGGGGGCGAGGTTGTTTGTTATGTTTTGTTTTTTACTGTAAAGTCGTGTCTGTCTGATGTCCCACTGGACTGAACAGGATGGTCTCAGTGTTTCAGTTCTGCTGCTCTTCATTTAGCATCTCTGTTTCACACCTTCTGATTCCACCCACCAACAGCAAACACTCACCATCTGGACCATTGTTGAGATGGAGAGATTGAAAAGGGCTGACTGCTTTATCTCAGGTCTACCACTGGGTTACTACTGGTCTACTACTGGTTTACCAACACTCCATCGCTGGTTTACCACTGGTCTACCACTGGTCTACTACTGGTTTACCAACACTCCATCACTGGTCTACCACTGGTCTGTCACTGGCCTACCACTAGTGTACCAATGGTTTACTACTGGTCTATAAACACCCCATCACTGGTCTACCACTGGTTTACACTTAGTCTACCTACACTCCCCCACTGGTCTACCAACGCTCCATCACTTGTCCACTTTTGGTCTATCAGTCGTCTTTCTTACTGGGTTGTCACTGGTCTACCACTGGTCTACCAACACTTTCTTACTGTGTTGTCACCCATCTACCAAATGGCTGACTGCTTTATCTCGGTCTATCACTGGGTTACCACTGGTCTACTACTGGTTTACCAACACTCCATCGCTGGTTTACCACTAGTGTACCAATGGTTTACTACTGATCTATCAACACCTCATCACTGGTCTACCACTGGTTTACACTTAGTCTACCAACGCTCCATCACTTGTCCACTTTTGGTCTATCAGTCGTCTTTCTTACTGGGCTGTCACTGGTCTACCACTGGCCTACCACTGGTCTATTACTGATATATCACTGGTCTACCAGTGCTGTCTTACTGGTCTGTCACTGGGCTGACCTTATCTTCACATGTTTGTGAAGGTCGCTTTCTATCAGTGATGATAACAGGAGGGAGGACCTGACTGTCAAACAGGCTCATGGTGAGTTTTTCTTCTGTTCCAGAGCTGCTCATGTGACACCGATGCTGCAGTCAGCATCTGGAAGAAGACCACTGATCTGTGGACGGACCACACGAGTCTGCTAGCTAGCCTAGATTAGCCTGTTGTTAGAGGTTCTCATGAACATGTCCTGTGACATTTCCACGTGGAGTGCTCTGCAGTGGACAAAGATCTAGAGGAGCTTCTAGAAGCAGCTGTTTAAACCTTGTGATGAGATGTAAATGAGCTCTGAAGTTTGACTCGACATTGAGAAAGGACCATGTGCCCACAACTCACCTTCCATCACATAGACCAGCGAGCCCACATCACCTTCCTCAATGATGCAGGCGTCTTTGCCGTACTCCACAGGGTACATGCAGTCCACGATCTCATGGATCTGGGACAGTTCGAGGTTCTTCATGAAATCATTGTCCAAGATGGCCTCTCGGATCATGTCCTTCGACCTGTGAGGAGGGAGGAGTTTCAGCTCAGTGATGATGCATTCAAGTGACACTGACAAGAATCTGAAACTTAACCCTCACAGGCAGATTTATCAAGATTTTAATCAACAAGACCCTGAACACACCACAAACTGACACGCTGTTACTAAAGACCCTGAACACAACGTAAATTTTCCTAATAATACTACAGACCCTGAACTCACCACAGACTGTTCGTAATGAACTTTCAAAAGAAGACTTCCAGGTGGTCATTAACCTGTCAGCTGTCGTGAAATACAAACAGAAACACACACATGCACACACAGACACACACAAATAGGTTCTGACAGGGTTCCATTTATCATCCCCCATATTCTGCTTGTCAGCGTCTGCAGTGAGTGCTGAGTTGGTGCTGATGTTAAAAGAACAAACAGGTTTTATCCCCTTTATGGGAAATGTGAAGATAGAGGCTAACAGAACAAAGAATGCTAACAAAGTAAGCGCATAAAAAGCTGCGGACTGAAAACAAACGGGAGAAAAAAGCTGTTTGTGGAGCTGCTGATGGTTCTCAATGTGGTGACTATCAACATAGGAACCGATATAAAAGAACCAACAAAACCAGCTGGAGATAGTCCTCACACTGATGGTAGACGTAGGAGAATGCCACGTGCGGTTGGCATCAGCATCCCACCCACACACCCACATGCACTAACACGCCGGCACAGAGAAAAAGAACTGCTGTGTGCCATCTATTCTATCTCTGTTAAAAGACAAAATATTTCCAATATTGATTCATTGAAATAAAGTAGGAACCAACACTACATGATTTCCTGTCATCTGTGCAGATGTTCTTTTCATGAAGACGTCAAGAACTGAAAGGACGGAGATGGTGTGAGGACACAACTCCTCAGATGTCTCACTCTGAGCAAGCAAGCGCAGCTGAAAATCGGTCAGCTCGTTTTCAACATTTGCCTGGTGCCCGAACAGCAGGAATCAGGTGAGGAGTGGACGAGCCGATGTTTCCAACACACCGATCCAAAATGGTTGGATTCCTTTCATTTTTGATTTGCCCCGTCTACTAAAGCTGAGGTCACGCGCTTTTGGTGTTTGAAGAGCGTATGAAGAGCTATTTCCCAATAGGTCAGGGCCCAGGAGGATCCTTGGTCCTCCTGATGAAATCTCTAACTAAAACATCCGAGCGGAGAGTGACCAGTGGAACCAGTGGTCCAACAACACAAAGACAGGACGGCTGAAAAAAGACCATTACTCTGGACTCTTGGGGTAAAACGGCAGCGTGACATGGCTGAGGTCGCTGATGTCGCAGGCAGTGGGCTCGGCGGAGATGGCCTGGCGCTTGCTGCGGTGCTGGTCCGGCTGCAGGACCAGGCTCTGCTGCTGGGCCTGCACCTGCTGGGCGGTGGCGGGTCGGAGCACAGATCGGTACTTGTCTAGTTCGTTCTGGAGTCGCTGGATCAGCTCGTCTTTCTGATCCAGCTCCAGCTCCAGCTCGTCGATCAGGGTGTCGCGCTGCCGGAGCTCCTCGATCTTCAGCTGCAGGGCATACTGCAAGTCCCTCAGGGTGCCCATTGGACTTCCGACCAGGTTCTAGGGGACGTCTTGTGTGCTTATGGAGTTCTCTTCGTTTCCCAACTCTGCCTTTTTGAGTTCTTGATTCTTTAGATCTTCCCTTCCCTGATTCAGGAGCTCGCGGATCCCTTACTTCTTCTTTTTGACTACTTTTGTTAGGTAAAAAAACCCCCCAAAACCCTCAAAAGGATCTTAAAAAAACAAATTGCAGTGCGTTCTTCGGACATTTGAATTTCTTTCTCTTTTACTGTAGATTCTTCTCAGACCTTAGTGGTCTCTGATGTCCCTCTGGGATCTGAAGGAGCCTCATTTGTGCACTTTCTGGTTCTCCTAGATCAGGTCAAGGTCTCTTGATGTCCTCTCCTCCTTCAGAACACTTGTTGAACAATGTAAACACATCAGCAGGTGTAAGAATTTCTCAAAAAAACAAAAAAAAGCAGGACTTTTATAGGCTTGTCCAAAATGCAACAAACAGGTTGATTTGGAAAAGAAAAAAAATACAAGAAAACCGTTTTTTTCTCCTGATCGACGCTGATCAAATTATTGAGGAAATAATCAATACCGGACAGCTGTCGGGCCGTTTCACGGCCAAGAACGACAAATAAAATGGTCCAAAATTCCCAAAACCCCGAACCGGTGGAGCCGGACCGGCGAGATGGACATCAGGTCTCTGCTGGATCCGCGTCCGGCTGAGAACGAAGGTCCGTGTCCGGGAGGACGCAGGCAGAGTCCGGAGAGGTGAGTGAGATGGTCCCGGAGGATGTGGAGCTGCAGATCTGCTCCGCTTTAATTAATCACCTTCATTACTTTAATGCGATTAACACGGAGCTGCAGCAGCTGCAAGAGCTGCAGCTGAGGAGCCCCTGAAACTTCTCCTCCTCCTCCTCCTCCCGCGGATCGGAGCCAGGAGAGCAACACGTGGTACGGAGGCGCGACTCTGCCAGTAACGATCAACAACCGTAACTTTTAGACATTTTCTTATATTATTTCTTTTTCGTTTCATAATTTATATCAACGCGTGAGCTTCAAAACTACAGAAGAAGACAGAAAAAGAGCAGAGACATGATTACGCACACTAAATATTTTCCACAAAATTAAAGTGCTGTTCCTTTTTTTCTTTCTTAGGGGAACAAATTGGTGTCAAAAACATGACAGATGATACTAATAAATCATTTATTATTAGTAATTAAACACAGTTTCTACCTCCTCTACATGCGTTCTAACAGCACCGCTACTGCGGACCTGGGGTCACATGACTAGCCGCCTCGCGGGTTCGAGCCACGCGCTGTTCGCGGACCCTCCAGAGCGGCAGACTGTGCACTTCTGCCATCTAGCGGCCAAGTGGCGTTACTGCAATAGCCCAATCACAGGAAAAACAGTTCCGCAGGGGACAAAATAAAGGACTCAAACCCCACGTGAAAATAAGCAATTACAATAAAAAAAAAACACGCAAAAGAAGTTAAAGGGTAATATAAATACAAAGACTGTTAAAAAAAATACTTTTTAGGAGATATGCTGGGGAATGTGGGTAAAACCTGACTTTGTGAAATAGAGCAGTCCAAATCACTCAATACTGAAGCCAATTTAACTTTATAAAACACATACAGAACAAAATGTATGTGTGCTTGAAGGCCTTTGACCGTCAGCCACTATCTGCATGAGAGTCCTCTTTTTAGCTGTGGAATACACACACACACACACACACACACACACACACACACACACACACACACACACACACACACACGCACACACATACAGTCATTATCTGTGTGTCCACTGATAGGTGCAGGTTAAACATTAACTCCGTGTAAAGCTAACACAGAGACAGTGAACCTTTGGAGTCTGATATGACGTGTGATCTCTCTCTCTCTCTCTCTCTCTTTCTCTCTCTCTCTCTCTCTTTCACACACACACACACACAGACACACACACAGACAAGGCCCTAATGACACGTGAATGCTCAGTCATCAGAATGACTCGGCTCTGATCGGAGGAAGGTGATCTCTGAAATTGCTCAGGTAAGTTTTTCTGTTTTGAAAAAAATATTTAAAAAAAATCTGTATTTATTTGAACTTACAAAGACACACACAGATACACACACTAACACACACGCACACACACATACAGAGGTGCAGGAAGAATGTGATGAAGAGTAGCTTTTAAGACAAACATGGCTGACTGAACAAACAGACCGGGAGACATTAACATGTTAGAATGGAAAGAGAAAGAGAGGGATGATGTCCCTTAACCTGTCACAACCATGTTATTACTGTGATAACTGTGGTTCCTGTATGATTGATGTTAGCACTCACGGTAGCAGTAATGTAGCAGAAGATCCAAACATCAATCAACTTTTAATTTCGATCAAAGTGTCAACTTCAGAGAATTTTTACGGAGGTCTTTTATGGTTTTCACTCGTTCCTGATCTGCAGAAAAGCTGGACGCTGTTTTTCTGCAGATGCAGAACCTAGACCGCAGTAGTCAGACCTTAGACCCTGGTCAGGGTCAAAGGTCAAAGGTCAGAGCCTCTGCGGGCTTCAGGGCAGTGCTGTGTTGGTATTTTAGATTCAATTTTTAAAAACTTTGTGGTTTTGTTGTTAAATGTTTACATGTTAATAAAAAAAGCAATATTTGAAGGTCACAAAATGGCTGATTAAGGTATGTTTGTGTGTGTGTGTGTGTGTGTGTGCACTCGTGTGTGCGTGTGTCTTTCTATGGTTTTAGTTTTTTGTGATGTTGTTGGGAGGTGTGTGAATGGTGGTGAGGGTCTCCACAAAGATAGAAAAACAAATACGTGTAGGAGACGGCAGCATCGATCAGGCGATCGGTTTCCTGGCTTCATCTTCATCACTTCTCTCGTCTTCATTTTTCACCCGTCTGCTGCTTGTTTGTCAATACTGTCAAAGTCGATGAGATGATCGATAACCCCAAGACAGGAAGTTTACATCAAATCTTCCAACAGACACCAAATACTCAATGGTGTTTGATCAGAGTCTGTCAATGATTAGTGAACAGAACCTTGACCTGACTGGAGCGTGGCAGAGCGTGGCAGAGCACGGCGGCGAGAACACCCTGACACCAAAAAAACATGGACCGGTTTTATAGCAATATCTTGACAGCATACCGATCAGATGATTGATAAGATAGGAGCAGACGCTGATCATTTCAATCTGAACAAACTTCACACAGGTTTTTAATCTGTAGGATTCTATGACAGGGACCAAACTATGACTTTCAGGACTAAATAAGAGAATTGGGAGGAACTCGACACATTAGCCACGTGGAGAATCCAACAGAACCTTTGGAAATGGTGGTGTTTAAATCGGAGAGCTCAGGTCCTTCTCTTTTGTCTTCCAGTGAGCATCCATAATTTCCCTGATTTACATCCTGCTGTCAATCACATCCAATGGAATCCAATCAGAACGCAAGTGGGGACGAACTGACGGGGACGCAGAAGGAGGCACAGCTGCGGGCGCTAACACAGCGGACGGGATACCAGCTCCGGCAGGTGTGCAAGTTTGATTGTAACTAATTCTTTTGTGGTTGCTATGGTCACACGCCAAACTTCAGACCAATGTTAGAAAACTACAATGTCACCGTACAAGTCCCACCCACTGCGTTCAGGAGAATGGCCAGCGGCGCTACGGCGGCCCTCCACCCGATTGGAATGGTCCTCCACCGGAGAGAGGAAGCGAGATCTTTGTGGGGAAGCTGCCCAGAGATCTTTTCGAGGATGAACTGGTGCCGCTGTGCGAGAAGGTGAAGAGAAGGAGAGCCTGCCTCTTTGTTCCTCCCGTTTGTTTTGAACGTTGCTCTTGCTGTCTTTAGTTTGGTCAAATCTACGAGGTGAGGATGATGATGGACTTCAGTGGGAACAACCGAGGCTATGCCTTCGTCACCTTTAGCAACAAACAAGAGGCCAAAGCAGCAATGAAGCAGCTCAACAACTACGAGATCAGGTGACGCCAGAGACTGACTGAAACAATGAAGAAAAGAGTTCTGATCTTCTTCACCCTGAAATGATTCAACCCTGAGTGCCTCAAATGTGTCACAGAAACTTTTTGCTTTGCCTCCACAGAACCGGACGCCTTCTTGGAGTTTGCGCCAGCGTTGACAACTGCCGCCTGTTTGTGGGCGGGATTCCCAAAACCAAAAAGCGGGAGGAGATCATGTGCGAGATGAGGAAGGTCACAGAAGGGGTCGTAGATGTCATCGTGTACCCGAGTGCTGCCGACAAATCAAAGAACCGAGGCTTTGCCTTCGTCGAGTACGAGAGCCATCGAGCAGCCGCCATGGCGAGGCGCAAACTACTGCCAGGTGAAGCGCAAAGATCGCAACTTGGACTTAAGTCTCTAGTCTGGGACACGATGACCCCAAGACAGGTGTCACATTTGTCCGCAAAGGTTAATCTGGGAGTGATATCAAAAACTGGATTTAAAAAAACTGACAAAGTTCCAGTATTACAGCCAAAATTGTTTTATTGAAATATCTGTAATGAAAGACGTGAAGGTCGTTATCGCCTGCCACTCACAGCGCGAAGCTGGTGGCCAATGGCAGCAGGGCTGTGATGGCTGAAAAGATAAGATAAAGAATGGCAAAGATCAGAAATGATTTCCAAAATTAGTCTCTTTCAAAATTCCATTGGAAAAAAAACTATTCACATCTTGGTAATAAAGCAGTTGGAAGCTTCTGTGATAAGATTTTATTATAATTAATATAATAAAATATTTTAATATAATAATCTTTTGACACAAAGTTTGGAGGAATATAAAGAAAGGGTACCATTCTGACTCATGCCTGCTAGGATCGTGAAATTAAAATAAAGAACACAATTCTCTCCTGTCAGGTCGTATTCAGCTCTGGGGTCACGCCATCGCAGTAGACTGGGCGGAGCCTGAAGTAGAGGTCGACGAGGACACCATGGCAACTGTAAAGATCTTGTATGTGAGGAACCTGATGCTTCAGACCACAGAGGAGACGATTGAGAAGGAGTTTAACAGCCTCAAAGAAGGTACAGGTCAACAGCAGAGTGCCACAGGGATCCTGTTTAGGTCCTGTAACAGTTTCATCCGCTCGGTAGAAGCCAATCTGTTTTCAGTTTGGTGCTCTTTCATCATGACGGCTAATGCACTTGGCTGCAGGTGCAGTGGAGCGAGTGAAGAAGATCAGAGATTACGCCTTTGTGCACTTTGCCCAGCGGGAAGATGCTATCCATGCCATGAAGGAGCTCAATGGAAAGGTCTGCTCTCTTATCATAGCCATGACCTGGCATCATCACAACAAAATCATCACTTTTTCCTTCAACCAGGTGGTGGACGGTTCCCCCATCGAGGTGACCCTGGCCAAGCCAGTGGACAAGGATAGCTACGTGCGTTACACCAGAGGAACCGGAGGACGAGGAGGATCTCTGCAGACTGACTATGCCACCTACTCCGTAGGACAGGTACGGCGTTTTTCACTACTCTCTGACCACAAACACTCATCCTCTAAGGACTCCGCCTGCTCCTCCAGGTGTACGACCCATCGGCAGCGTACCTCGGCGCACCCATGTTTTACGCCCCACAGACATATGCCACCATGCCGGGTCAGTTTCGCTTTCCGCTGGCAAAAACGCACATCGGAGGTCGAGGTTTGATCAGGCCACCATCGGTCCGAGGTGAGGAAATGTGACAAAAACACCAGCGTGAATCTCGGTGGCGTCACTGTGAACAGTCGTCTATCAATGATGTCATCTTTCAGGAATCACAGAATCTCTTTATGAGCCATTTTCTATTCAGATCAAAATGTTTTTACCCAAAATTTACATTAAAAAATATTACAAAAATTTGAGATGAGATTCTCTCTGCTTTTCTCTTCGTATTGACTAGAATCAAAACTGATCAAAGGGATCAGAACTGCATGATGATAGACTGGCTGTTGCCATGACAGCTGCTGCAGCTTGCGCTGATAATTGACATGTCATGATTTATTCTTCTTTTGATTTCCTGTGATTTGATTGATTTTGCTGCCTTTTCGGTCTCCTGTAGAAATTTACATGACTGTACCTGTAGGGGCTGCCGGGGTGCGGGGTCTGGGTGGGCGGGGCTACCTGGCCTACGCCTCTGGAGTGGGAGCGCTAGGCCGAGGTGGCAGCAGTGGTGCATCTTACAACATGAAGGTGGACAAACAGGGAGAGGAGAAGTTGTACGAGTTGTTGCCAGGCATGGAGCTGACACCCATGAGCACAGCTGCAATGAACCTCAAGGCCGCCGCCATCAAACCTGCACCACAAGTAAGAAGACACCGCTTTACACCACCTTTTTTGTGCCTGGGAAAAAAAGACCTGAGAGCTTTAAGAACAAATTTGTCTTGTGAAAGAAAAAAGGATTACATCACATGTATGACTTTAGTGTAGCCAGGCCCTGGAGAACCATGAAAACCGTCTGACCCTTCTTCCCTTAACCTTAGGTGTGAGGCAAACCAAGAACCAAAAATCCCATCATCACCCTAACTCAGCTTAGCCCAACACTTCTAACGACTGTATCAGAACAAGAAACAGATCAAACTTTGTTTTGAAACCATTCCCGTTTGTCTTAGCTTCTGCTTCTGGTTCTTATCAGGTTCTGGAGGAGCTATGTCAGAAGAACAACTGGGGTCAACCCGTCTATCAGCTGCATTCTGCCATTGGTCCAGACCAGAGACAACTCTTCCTCTACAAGATCACCATACCTGCCCTGGCAACACAGTACCCCAACGTGTACGTATCCATTGTAGCAGCAGAATAGGGCTACTACTACTACTACTACTACTACTACAACAACTACTACTATTACTACTACTACTACTACAACTACTATCATTAATCATTACTATTACTACAACTGTAAAGTTACCTTAAATGACCTCCCACAAAGAAAGGAATACTTCAACTCCAAAGGCAGCTTTATTTAATTTTGTTTCCCACTTGCTCAAAAAATCCCACAGATCGTAGCTCCTGGGGCTTTCTTCTGTGGTATAACAATCATAAACTACATACCAAGCCCCTCTAGTGGATGAACTATAGTACAGTCAGATGACGAGACACTCGGGCATTGGATATGAGTTACAACTACCACAACTACTACAACTATTACAAATAATACTACTATTATCCCTACTACTACTAGCGCTATGACAATATCTAACCACAACCGTCACCCCTGGACCAATTGCTGGTCGGTTGAATTTTGGGTTGTCGTGCTCTAATTTTTGTGCAGACACCCCTTCACCCCCACCAAACTGTGTGCGGCCGTAGAGGAAGCGAAGGTCCATGCAGCTGAACACACCCTGCAGACGCTTGGCCTGCTGACAGAGGGCGCTGGCGACGCCGGCTGTGCTACTGCACCCGCCGTTGCCCCGGTAGCCTTCCCAGGTATGTGAAGGTCCGTACCCACATCTGACTAACTCTCAACTTCAGAACACTTACTAACACACCAGTCCGACATTCTGATAGGGCTGTAAAATAATCTGATTGTGACCAGAAATAGATGCTTACTGGTTCGCAGTAACTGCAGCCCGTCCGATAACTATTGCAGCTATTGACCGGTTTGGTCATGTGATGTGTGCAGGTTACACACTGGTGAGCCCGGCGTCGTCAGCCATGGCGTCCCAGCTGAAGCAGGCCATGACGCTGGGTCAGGATCTGACCGCCTACGCTACCTACGATGGCTACCCTGCCTTCGCAGTGGCAGCTCGCCACAGCGACAGATACGGCGTTTACTAGAGGGTCCAAAGAAAAGATAAAACTCTTTTTTTAACTGCAAGGAGGCGATCGCTGGAGGATGTCGTGGAAACAGAAAATGTGCGTTCAGTCGTGTTTTACCTACAAAGAGCTGAATTGTGTGAAGGTTGTCTTGAATTTGCCAGGGTTGTGTGTGTTTGTGGTTTTTGGTTTTTTTATGGTCAGACCAAGCTTCTGAAGTCTCATCAAAAATCTAGGAAAAAAAAAAGGCTCAAAAGAGGAATTTTTGGCCTCAACCTAAAACATCGTCCATGGCGTTGTTTCGCTTCAGTCTCTGCTTCTCCATCGTTCGCTCAGTCACATGATCATTTTGCTTTGTTGTGATTGGCCAAAATGTTCTATTTAAAAACTACATGTCTGAGGTCACTTCTGAAACTATGAATGTTTCTAACTTTTATTGTCAACCATTTTGTCCTAATTTGGTCCAGGCCAATAATCAAAGTTTTGCAACGGCGAAAAGTCGTTCAGACATGTTTCTATTGGTTCAGTATTTTCATGTTTGGATGTCCAGTTTTGAAGATTGAGGCAGCCTCATGTTGGTAAAGCAAGACTCAAACTACATCAAACAAACAATGTATTAAATAGTTGGTCTTTTTCAAGGTTTTACACTACGACTTAACTCGGTTAGCCTGGAACGAGCTAACCCTGTTAACCCTGCAGACCCTGTTTGCTGATACCTTTGAGATATAAGGCAAAGGATTTTGGAAGTAATCTAAGCCAATCATTGACTTTTGTTTGCTTCAAAGTTGCCAAGATAGCGACGTCTGAGCTATGAACACGCAGAGGCGGAGACAGTATTAAAGTGTGCAAAGCACTTAGAACTTATTTTTTTTACATGAGGGATAAAGGACAAATATCAAAAATACTGCCGGTATGTCAGTGTTTCACTTCAGTAAACAGCAGGTGAAGGCAGATCAACACAACTCGGGAGTACCTGGGACTTGTGAGGACTTTTAACGATCCTGAGAATCTGAAGCACCTGTTCTGTGGTTCCAGCTTTGACAAATAAAGTTTATAAAATAATCTGAAGTGCCTCAAGTTTAAATATGACCTGTGTATGCTAACCCACAGAATCCCTTTAACTCTCTGCTCACCAGTTTGAACAATTAACCCACCCTCTGTGTTGTGGAAACAATTGTGCCAACATCAAACTACTTACTTTGATCACCCTACAGCTTTTTTCCATTCAAACTTGGAAGAAAACTATGTCATCCAAATGAGCCAACTTCTGATCAAATGAGATCACGTGACATGGCTACGCCCATAAAAGTGACAAAAGTACAACAGTCATCTTTTATTTTTGACAAACAGAAAAGTCCAGAGCCATTTATACATCCTGCCTCCAGAGCCATTTATACATCCTGCCAACAGAAGGTGTGAGGGATGCTAATATGTTAGCCTGTGTGCCTTGTTTTAATCAAGTCTCCTCTGTTTTTAATTATCTTGTATTTGTTAACTCTGAGGCAAGAAGTTTCACTCTAAAACTCTAAAATATCAGCCCGGAATCTCTAAGAATATTCTGTTTTTCGTATAACCTGGAGGCACCTATGTGATGATTTGTCCTTCTTTATACACACATCTGTTACCTACTCCTATGGATGATGGATGTCAGTCCTGCATGTTTATTCCCAAAGCCCTTACAGACCCTGACCCAGAAAACCCCTACAGAACCACTTCAAGCCCCACCCGCTTCAAAAGTACATCTTATATCTAAATATTTGGAAATAATAACCAAACATGATTTTCCTGCCAGTATGTGACCAGGGTTCTGTGACCAGGATTCTAGGACCAGGGTTTATGAACAATGTTCTGAAAATGGGTCCTGGAACCAGGGTTTTGTGACCAGGATTCTAGGACCAGGGTTCTAGAAAAAGGTTTCTAGAACAAGGTTTCTAGACCCATGGTTCTGAAACCAGGATTCTGTGATCGGGGTTCAAGGACCAGTATTCTAGGACTAGAGTCCTGTGACCAGGGTTTATGAACAGTGTTCTGCAAATGGATTCTGGAACCAGGGTTTTGTGACCAAGGTTCTGTGACCAGGGTTCTAGGACCAGGGATTTGGAACTAGGGTCCTAGGACCAGGGTTCTGAAACCAGCATTCTGTGATTGGGATTCCAGGACCAGTATTCTAGGACTAGAGTTCTATGACCAGGGTTTTAGGTCCAGGGTTCTGTGACCAGGGTTCTAGGCAGGTGCTTACCTGCCTAGACCCTGCCCACTGGTGCAGCTAACGTCCCACACTGATGTTGCAGATTTTGCAGCTGGGGTCCTTCTTGGCGTTAGCGGTGGACTGGCTTGTGATCTGGTGCCCACTGATCCGTGTCACTGTGCCCGAGCTCAGCTCCACCGGCTCGGTGTAAATCACCTCCAGGATGACGTCCTGAGCGTGAAGGAACGACAACGATCCGTCAGGCTCCTCTCCACAGGTCAGAAAGTGGTTGTCGGAGCGACTGAGTGCCGGAAGCCTCCCCTTACAGAACAGGTCTCCTTTGGAACCGTCCGGAGCCAGGACCAGGATCACATAGTGGTACGACGTGTACATGCAGTAAAAATCTGCAAAGTAGATGTTGGTGTTGTAGTTGAAGAGAGCCTCCGCTCTGACCTGCGTGGTTAAAACAAAGCTAGCTCATTAGCTTGGAGTTTGGCAATATTAGCATCGGTGCAGACATGTTGACGTGGCAGAAGACCGAGGATGTCCAGCACGTACTTGGAATCGATAAGGTCCATACGGGGAGTCCTGGGGGGGTTTCCCAGTATTGAACTCTGTGTTGCAGCTGAAAAAAAGTCCTTCCAGTTTGCCGCTAATAGGCGAGCCGTGGCTGCCGCTGTCGTCCTTCATCACCGGCAGCATCCGGCGACACTCGGCGTCCCTGGACCGATAAAAAGGGCTTAAAGACAGGGAAAGGAAGTGGAGTCTGAGCGACAGCAGATTCCAATCCTGACTCTGTGCTGGTGACCTAAGGAGCTCTAAAGCCCTCCGGAGTGCAGAGGGGCGGAGCCAAGTGGGCACCATGGCTTCATGACCGAGTGTTAGACCCACCCAGGCTGCAGGAAGTACTCCTGGTGTTGATTCCTGTAGAAGACGGAGAACGGCAGCATGCGGCCGGCGATATTCTCTGCCTTCTGCAGCAGCTGCTTTAGTTGGACGCTGGAATAATCTAAAAGTCAAACATTGAGACGCGACGGAATTCAGAGGTCTCAATCTGAAATCGAGATGCCTTAAAAGATGCAGGGACAGCGTCGCGCCCATCACAGGTCACCTGCGGTGCAGAACTCAACCGTCTCGCTCCACTGAGACACCAGGTAGTCTCCATCCAGCTGTTTGGCGGCGGTCTGGACGGAGACGGTGTACTCTGTGCGAGGGCTCAGGAACCAGTGTCCCCTGACCGTCATCGGCAGAGGCACTGCCTTCGCCACCAGCTTCGTTGGGACATCCTGGACAAAAGAGAACTTGTGACATCACAACTATCTACAAAGGACGCCGGATGTAAGGACCAGCTAAAATGTCCATCCATCCATTCTCCTACCCGCTTAATACCCAGTGGTGTCGCGGGGGTCTGCTGGTGCCTATCTCCAGCTCTCTTAGGGCGAAGGACGCCAGTCCATCGCAGGGCACACACACACCCTTCACTCACACATTCATACTCTATGGACAATTTAGAGTCTCCAATTAACCTCGCATGTTTTTGGACTGTGGGAGGAAGCCGGAGTACCCGGTGGGAACCCACGCACACACAGGAAGAACATGCAAACTCCGCACAGAAAGGCCGGCAGCAGCTGGAAGCGAACCAACGACCTTCTTGCTGTGAGGCAACAGCACTAACCGCTGCACCACCGTGTGGCCCCCAGCTAAAATGTCCTCACGTCCCAAACATGTCCTCATTTGTGTCTTCATTTTGCAGACTGGAGACGTTTGACTATGCTAACGAATGTTCTGTCTGGGCGTTCTGTTCCACCGACCTTGAGTTTGAACTTGTTGGCGTCTCTGTTCTCCCTTTTGTTGAGGTCGATGAAGTAGTGTGTGATCTGCTCTCGGCCTCTGGACTCCATGTCCCAGCTGATCCAGAAGGAATCACAGGTGATGTTACTGATACGGATCTGCCGAGGAACCGGTAGGCCAACGCCATCTCCGTGGCCATGGTCAGCAGACTCCGCCCCTGAAGCACATGACATGCACATGCAGTGTTTCTGCAATTAATGTATGTTTGCATGCTATTCTAGATATGGGCATTATTAGCAAAGATGCTAATATCCCTTGCGTGCATCCAATTTTTAGCATTTAGCTTACCTGCCTGTTATTAAAATTAATAATAAAAAAAATGCCTTGCCTCGTCTGTTAGCATGCCAAAAAGCTAATAACATTAAACAAAGCATGTTAAGATGCACAGATGCTATAGCACAGGTGTTTACAAAAACATTCATATATTTACCATTAAAGAAATATGCAGGTGCACTACGCTAACGCTAACACGATATTTTTGCAGCCCCCAGTCACATGGGTTTAACACCAGCTGTTTGTTGGGATAACAGCAGATTAAAGTCATGACATGTTGCAGTAGAAAAGGATTTAAAGCAACATTCCAGAGGTGGAAACTGCAGTGGTGGGAATGAGGGAGGGGCTCGCCACTGAGGTAAGATGATTACGATACCATCTCTGTTAATGTCCACATGCAGTCCCGGATTATAAATAAATGTCACACACCCCCAGACAGGATATGAAACAGAAGCTTTTACTTTGAAAAGAAGAAACAAAAAGAGGGAGAATTGAGAGAAGCGCCTGCACTGAAGTTTGCTTAAAAAAAATATACATTTTTCGTGTTGTCCCTGTATATTTCACGTTTGCCAGTTATTAGGTACAAATGCAACAGTGAGCTAGCTCACAACTGCAGTTGTTGCTTTGATGAACCAAAATAATAAAAAACTGCAAATTGAAAATTAAATAACTTCCCTGAATTACCAAAATTTAATAATCTCCTAATTCCACTTAGTAATTCTTTACAACGCTAACATTAGTTTTTTCCAACTGTGGATTAAGACAGGTTATATTTGGGAAGAACATATTAAGATTTAAGGTGTTGACATTAAAAACACACTTGCATTAGAAAGCACACAAAAGCCTCTGTAACTAAGAGTGAAAAAGAAAATCCCTCCATCCTGTGAGTGAATGGAGGTGGTGAAGAATGCATTCATCCGCTGTGGAAAGAGTTCTTCACGCTTGTTTTCTCCGGATTCACCGGAACGAAACTGTCGCCAGAGTCCAGCTGGGAGATGAGTCAAGAACACTCCAGAAACACTGTGAGGAATGTAGAACCTCACCGCTGCTTTGGCCTGGTGGAACCTGCAGAGTCCGCTTAATCTGGATTTTATGCAACCATCAGAGATTATTTCACAAACACACACACACACACACAAACACAGACATACACACACACTGACCTTGCTCACACAGCAGCTGGTTCTGGAACTCCATGTTCAGTCTGTCCTCATCCATCACAGCAATCGGAACCAGAACCACAGGGAGAACGAGGAAGCCAAAGCGCCGAGTACTTTTAAAGAGAGATGAGAGGAGGAGAGAGAAGAGGGAGGGGAAGGGAGGGAGAAAAGGGTGGAGCGAGAGGCAGAGAGAAAGAGAGGGAGAGAGAGAGAGAGAGAGAGAGAGAGAGAGAGAGAGAGAGGGAGTAGAAGAGAGAGGAAAGGAGTAGAAAGAGAAGGTAGAAAGGTGAAGAAATGGGAGAATAGGAGGCAGGAGACAAAGAGACATCAAGGGAATAGAAAGGAAAAAAGAGGAGAAAATGGGAGGGAGTTCATGGTCTAGTTCAGCTGTCAACTTTTCAATTTGGCTGGTCAACTAGAATTTAATTATGAGTTTACCAAACAACTATAATGCTATTTTGCTAGTGCTAACAAACATCTGTAGGCGCCATCTGGGGTGTTTCAAAAAAGGAGGTTTAACAAACTCAGAGTTAAAACCTGAACTTTAGGTTTATTAACCTTTAAAATGTTCAACTTGGAGTTTTCGGTTTCAGACTTGATTTAATCAAGTCTTGAATAAATCAAGTCTGAGTCAAAGTTTTACCCTGATTTACCCCCACCTGGGTTCAAGGATCTAAAACGCCTTATCCATGGAACGCAGATAGCACAATTCCCAAAAAAACCTCGATCGTCTTACTTCTCCCCATTGGAGACGGAAGGTTTGATGACTGCATATGCCCAAATGTGCACATTTTTAAGAAAAAAAAAAGATGGTTGGTCATCTCGTCCCATCACTGGGAGGATGAGATACCCAATATCATCAATGTGCCAAGCTCTGTTTTTATTCTCCTCATTTCAATACAGTTGAGTAATATTCTGATGTAATAGTAACAGTGGGAGTAGTAAGTTATTAACCTTAAATAAATACGTGCATTTGATGTATTTAATTTGCATACAAAAAATAGATAATACTAAAGACAATTACAACAAATCATTTGCACTTATCCCCTTGATGTTTCCATTGCTGGACTCCTAATAAGGGGACGTTAAAACCCAAAGAACCTTTTAATCACCCCGGCGACCAGCAGAACTGTTATTTAGATATTTTCTTAGATTGAACTGGACCGAGGTGGGACAACTGGACGCCAGGCACACCCCAAATTCATAGAAAAACTTTATTAACAGGTTGAAAACAAATATTTACATCTGGCTTTAAAGTTTCCTCAGATGAAAACTGGTGTCTACAGTGATTCCATCTGAGCGGTAGACGCTGACAACGACGCTGTGGTTGTCGCTCAGGAGGCGGGGCCAATTCACCAAGTCTGTCAAAGATCATCCACATAAAGCTCAGCAATGGATATGTTTTTACTTCACGATCTTTGAGGAAATAAGTTTGCGTTCACACAAACCTCCAGTCTGGCGTTTAAAACGGCGTCTGATGACCCAGCGCTCACGTGTCTGCCGGCGTCCCATGTACCCTGATGCGGTACAGGCAGGTGTAATCTGGTTGTCCCCAGTTGGACGTTACCTGGACTTCCACGAGCTGGAAGGGTCGCTCGTAGACCTCCTGTCCAACGACAACTTCTGAGCTCGCCGCTGGACTGTTCTTCCATCAACGTCACATCTTTATTAGAGAGCTAAACGACTCACGCTGACGGTGAAGGTCTGGACGGCGTCTCCGTCCTGGTCGTAGGTGTAGACACCCAGCAGATGGCCTCTCTCCTGGTTCTCGTCATCCAAACCCTGGAAGCAGGAACGCCTTCAGCGACCAATAGGCGGCGTAGCTTTGCCGGCGTTAGCTCACACTCACGTAAACGCTAAAGTCTCGGGGGGCGCTGTGCATCTTCCCGCTTGGCGACAAAGCTTTGGGGGTGTGCTCCAAGGTGATGGCAGTCGGGAAGATGGGCATGGAGAGCCGGATCACCAGGAAACCACTGGAACCTCTGAAGGCCCAGCAGTTTCCCGGGTGGACGTCAGGCTTGGGGTCAGAACAGATGAGTTTCAAATAACATTCTGAGGTCAGAAAACACAGAACTAGAACGGTCAAATCTTTACCTGGATTACAGCTCGGGGAGACTGTGAGAAATACCAGAGAGGAAACCCAAACAGGCTGAGCAGAGCCACCTTCGTCCTGTAGGTCTCAGAGCAACGGGTGCTGAGAATGCTGCCCCCTGCAGGACGAGCAGAGACGGTTCTGAGACTGAAAACAGCCCGGATGTTGCTCTCACTGATGTTAGCCTGATGCTAACTAACTAAAGTATTAATGATTATTGATGGCTCTGACCTCCAGACTCCAGAGCAAAGTCCGGCATGCCTGTTCTGTCCTCAGAAAAACGGCGCAGAGCATTTTCAACAATCACATGGACGTCCTAAAAAAAGAGAGAGGGAAAAAAAAGCAACGCCTAAACCTGTTTACGGTTGTTATGGCAACCCACGGCCTTCTCACCTCCCGGCTGAGGGCTGCCTTGGTGCCATCGCCAACATTTCCCTCCGTCTTCTTGCCGATGGTCTGCAAAATGCTGAGCTCCAGGGAAGCCAGCGCCACCCGCAGGTCAGCCCTGCTCACATAACGCTGTGACACCCACCGCAAAAACGACTCGGAGGGGGCCGTCTTGGCAGAGGCCACGCCCCTCCCCATCAGCGGGCTGCCGTGAATCCGAGTGTGAATCTCATCACGGATCTGAGACGAAATCTGACGGAGGACAGAGAAAAACTTCTTCAGGGAGCCTCCAAAATTCACCTTTAGACTTTATTTATTATTTTTTATAGTTTTAAAATGTTCCTGTCTCACCATTTGCTGGATTCCGTCAAGTCTCCTACAGCCATCCTGACATCCGGACAGACCTGTAACATCCCGCCTCACATCCTCGAGAGCCATCTCCAAGCGTGCAACCTGAGCCAGAACATCGTTGTGGAGCTGTGGCGCCACACCCACACTGCAGGAAGCCAGAGCAGGTCAAAGTTCAGCTGGTGGAGACGCAGCCAGGGCACGAGTGAGGAGGAGGAGGAGGAGGAGGAGGACTGCTACCTGACAGCTTCCTGTTTGCTCTGCAGGTCCTGCACAGTCAATTAGCCAGTTAGAATCAAGGTGCTGGCCAAGGACAGAAGCTGAGGTCACCCCTCCGTACCTCGGTCTGCGCAGCCAGCGCCTGCAGCTGCAGCTCCAGCTGGCCCACCCGGGAGGTTCCACTCTGCCGCTGACGCGTCTGCGAGGAGAAAGAGGAGCATCGACAGCTCTGGTTAGTACTGATGTGACTTCTCTCCAGAGCTCCGGCCGGAGGGTTCGGTCCGACCTGCCGTCTTTTCGTGTCCAGCAGAGTCCTGAAACGCTGCAGCTGCTGCTCCATCAGGCCGGTCAGCCAGGCCTCGCCACGGCCTCCGCCGCCACCGCCCTGCAGGAGCTCTGTGTACAGCTGCATCACCTCCCTGTGTCTCTGCTCCGCCCACCGGCCTGCAGCCTCCACCTGCTCCCAGAGCACCATCACCCTCTGCTCCAGGCGCTCCAGCCTCGACTCCTCGTCCACCACCACCTCCTGTGAAGAAACAAGAAGTGGCATTTGTGTATTTAAAAAACAGCGCCATCACACAGAAGAGTCGAGGTGTTTTCAGCACCTCTGCTGGAGGTTGACCGTGGCGAGGCTCCTGCGTCCGTCTCCTCTCACCCGCGGCGCCCTCGGTCGACTGGCTCAGGGAAGAGACGACGTCCTCCACGAGTGTGTCCGTGACACCGACGGCAGGCAGGAGGGTCTGCAGCACAGCCGGACTGAACCAACACAGAGCTGGAAGAACAAAGAGCTCACATGCTCTCAAACACTTTAACCAGCTTTAACAGCGGCTGACTGGGACGCTTTCACGGTAAAACACTATCCAATCGAGTATTTGCACGCGTGATGTCATCAGAACAGGGACAATGGCTATCTTCTGCTCATATGTTGAAAAACCTACTGAAGAGAAGCAGCAGTGGAAGGAGAACCAGGACGTGCCTGAAGATACCGAGAGACAGAAGAAAATCACATTTTTGACAACAAAACCTACACGGGATCCCTTTAGTCCAACGTACCAAGTCAGGAGGTCAGAGTTCACGCATGGTTGGCGTCTGCGGAACCACCCGAACACGCAAACTGCGGTTTTACCTGGACAGAAAAAGACATTTGGATAACACTCAAACTGCAGCAATGGTGTCGTTTCACATGTTGACCCCTTGACTCTCCTGGCGAGATCCACTGACGGTTTCCTCACATTTCATGTCAGAACAGGAGGCAGATGTCAGGTAGGAGAAGAAACGGGAGAAAACACGGAGCTTTGACATGCGCATGCACATGCTGCAGAAGGACAACGGCGGCGAGGTCAGGAAACATGGCCCCAACCTGCGGAACGTCCCGTTTGCCAACATAATGAATGTTCGCTGAAGCTGCCGCAAAAGCCAGCCGAGTGAGGATGAGGAGGCAAACAGGAAGTGAAGGAGGACGGAGGAAACCGAAATCATTTAACCTGTGGAAGCAGCAGCATTCCATGTCAGCACCAACATGGAAGTAGTCAGGGATGACCATGAAGGCGACGCGAGGGTCTCCGATGGCGGTTTTGCCCTGCAGTCGTCACCTGTTGATGTTGGGATGACTTAAACTGACAGGAACAACGAACCCAATGGAGGCTCACTCGAGAAGAAGCTCAGAAGGCCCATTGGAAACAGCAAAGGTCAATCTTTAGGTCCTGCAGTGTGTTCCGTTCCTTTTTTTTTTGGTTAAAAAAGAAGTCAAATGGTAGAAAAGGTGTGACTCACACAGGGCCCCGTTTGGGCGAAGATCCTGGTTCTGACTGGATTCCTTCAGGTTCATGACTCCACAGTGACGAGCTGGAGCTGCGGGGGTAAGCAAACAATCAGGACCCGTCCTGGACTCGAATCGGCACGCGCACGCGGCAGCGCCGCAGATTTGCATTTCACCATGGAAACAGCCAAAGTGAGGAGGTCGCCATGTGTTCCTAAGGAGAACCTGACTGCACTCATGCAGAACCACAACACACCAACTATCAGGGTTATCAGATTCTCCTTACACACACACGCTTACACACACATTAGGGTCACACTTAAGCAGCTAATGGATGGGTCAGATCGTTGTGGTCCCACACCAGTAACACCGCAGTCAGTACCTCCAGCTGTTCCGTCAGGACGGCCCTTCAGGAGCTCCTGACACACCTGCCAGGTGTGTGAGAACAAGAACACACAGCAAACAGCAGCTCTCCTCACAGCCAGCAGGCACCAGTTCAAGCAGAGCTGCAGGACATCTGCAAGAGTCAGACCTCAGTCAGCATCCACACCAGCGCATCCCAGTTTCCACCAGTGACTCGTGCCCCCTGCTGCTCTGGAACCAGACCACTCGGTTCCACAGTGGAACCAAAAGAACCAGACGCACACGTTTGTGAAAGCAGTGGGCGAGAGAACAGAAGGAGGTGACTGACAACAGGAGATCCAGAGCTCAGGGACAGACAGAAAGCCACCAGAGCCGTGACTCTTCACGGATGCACCTGTGGGAGCAGCAGACGATGGTTGAAGTTTCTTCTCCCGACTCACCTCGATGAGTCTTACGTTTCCGCGCTCTTGAGTAGATGGTTGAACTTCCTGGGCATCCGGGTTCCGATGCTTTCGGCGCCGGTGTGCAGGAGGAGGGTGAGACGAGGCCCGAGTGCTCCTTTGTGCTCGGCTCGCAGCCTTGGCAGTAGAACCTGGTGACTGCCTGGACCGGCTGACTGGTAGCACAGTCGTCTGGGCCAATCAGGGTGTGGTCTGCCAGGATGGTGCTCTGATCCGCAATGATGCTGCTTTCTGGAAAGAAAGATTTTTTGTGAAAACCTAATTTTGTAGATGTTTACAAAGTAATGTGTATTCCAACAGTGTGCAGCAGAAGGGGTCACAGCTGACCTTTAGGGTCCGTCTCATGGTCCAAGCCTGGAACAGCAGGACAAAATCAAAATAAAAGTCTTTTCAAAAGTCCGGATATAAGCTGAGATAATCATTGTAAACGGAAGGCTGTGAGTGTGTGTACCCCAGATGGAGTCAACGAGCGTGTTGTCCTGGATGGAGGAGTCCTCCACCAGTGAGGACAGCAGGGAGGCGTCGCTGCTGTTCATCTTATGAGGAGAGTCCATGAGGAGAGACTCTGTGCAGGAGAGAGAAAGCTGCCGGGGACCACGACATTTCAACAACCTGGAGGACAAGAAAAGTACAAAACGCAACAGTAAACAAGCTAACTGCTCTTACGTCTGATATAGTTCGATAAAAAGAATTATAATAATGTTGTTGGTACTGAAAAAAAGCACAAGAAATTCACAGGCAAACCTGGTCACTCACCTGGAGCTCCTCCAGCCGGTTCCTCCCACGCTGAAGGAGGAGCTAGAATGTGGCAGATTACGGTCCAGCAGGCCATCGTCGAGCCTCAGGCTGCGTCTGGACATGGTTCTGACCCGCTGCTTTGAGAGCCGCACCGCTGAGGAGTATTCAGAGCTACGAAGAAGAAAATGGAGGAAGGGGAAGAAGTTTCATTTTTTGCCAAACACACCATAATGCTCGCTAGCAAACATTAGCAAATGAGAATAACTTTTTTTTCTGTAGACCAAGCCCAGCCCGTCCAAAGCCAGCAGCTACCAGGTCAAGTGTTATTCCACACTCGGGTCTAGATTGTCGAGTGTAGAATAAGAAGTGTAAAAGCACCCATAAATGTTTGGATCAAAGTCTCAAGCCAACAGCCACGTGCACTCCAACACAACAGAAACGAGGTACACACAGGTCAGTCCAGCCCCAGCTCTGCAGGTCTTCGTTGCACATCTCTGACACACGAACGTCCACGTAAACACTCACGCCTGCACGCAAATCTACACACATACACAGAAGGCTACCTCTGTACTTCCTGGTTCAGACGCAGGTCAGTGAGCTCTTAAACCAAACACAGTTTATTAAAACTCTAAATGGCAGATGAGTTGCATATTTAAAACGAATGCCAATTTTTCATATATTTTTTTCATATATATATTTCTATACAAGTGTACGTAGCTCTGATCTCCATTTCAATTATACTTCATTTAGTATTCTTCAGTACTACTCAATAATGATGCTTTTTATATGTTTTTTTTTTTTTTCAAAATTGACACACAATCACCAGCTGCTTTGGTGATCAGTTCTTGTTTACTAAAAAGTGTAAGGTCTGACTTTATTGAATTTCCGTAATTAAAAGTACGAAACTACATAACAAAGATGAGCCAAATTAGTTCAAAGAGTAGACCACCTGAGCCTGACAGGTACCCAGATCTCTTCAGCTGTGACGGGGCCTTCTGAGGTGACCTCAGGTACCCAGCAGCCCCTGACTCAAGCTACGTTGTTCACCAACTGCTGGTCCAAAATGCAATAGGAATTTCATGATTAGAAATAAAATAAATCCTCCAGCAAATGTTTATACCATCAGACCAAAACCAGTCTTTTTTTTTTTAAAGAGACAATTTAAAATATTCGATCATTATAGACATAGACACATCGATAGGTGTGTACAATTTACTTGAATTTGTAGTAAATAAATCGTAGAAATCAACTTATTCACACACAGAAGGGAGAAGGTGCATTTTCCCCACGTGCAATCGGTCGTTTAACGACCCTGTCCGTTCCAAACCAATCAGCGCGCAGGACAGAAAGATGACGTCTGGCGGAGCCAATCACAAGTAGCAAAAGGCGGAGCCCGCGATAAATTAAATGGTCGACGTGATTACGTTAGCGTTGATCATTAATCTAAAAAAAAAACATGACAAAAATCTAAAACGGTCACAAAACCTACACAACGGAGCTCTGAATCAGAATCTCACACACAACGCAGTTTAAATGTCATCCGCAGGGCTGCTGTTTTTATTACGCATGAAAAGAAGCCATCATTTTCTCTTGGGAACACGCCTTAAATATATAAATATTGAATTGTTACTTACAAAGACACGTCTAAAGGATATAAGTCATCTACTTGTCGGCTGACAAGCCACAAAAGAACTAAACAAACAGTTGTGGTTTCTTTCAGTGGGTTACGCCCACATTGACTTCTTCGCCTTTTTTTTTCTTCTTCTTCTTCTTTTGCTTCTTCTAAGTGTTTCATTGTGGTGGGTCAATATTCTTATTGCCACCTATTGATTTGGAGTGTGACCTTATCTGAACGCTATTTTTGAACTTATTAACTTGAACACAGTGTAGAGTTTATTAGGATAGGAAGAAAAGAACTCATTTAATTTTTTAATTAATCAGTCAACCAGCTGAAGATACCTGTCTTTACTTCAAAAATGAAATGCATTCTGGAAGCTGTAAAGTAATGTAAAATGTCGGACTTAATTGTTTAATTTTAGTAATAATGAACTTCATATTAATTATATGGTAAGTATAAAAATCTGATAATACACTATCAAATGCAACAAACAATCAAGTGAGAAGGGTTTATCTTAAGGTCGTTGGCTGTTTAAAAGCAGAAGGAAATAATTAGGCAATGTAAAGAGACACTTCGAGTCAGGAAAACTATCTTCATGTGGAATTTCTCTGCACCAACATTTTTTTTAAAAACAATTCTAACTACAGAAATTATTGGAATTTATGCTGGCAAATCTTTTCAAACTAAAATTGCTGAAAAATTCACCGCAACTAATTTGATAGATATTTTATCCTCTCTTCGTTTTCTGTTTTGGCTTTTTGTATTTTGTCTTCTTATTAAATCGCACTTTATGAAAATGTATCTACGTTCACTTGTATAACTTATTAAATCGTGTTACGCCTGTATAATTGATGGATTTCATTGATCTTTTCGTGACGCAGATCAGAATACGGATCGGTAAAGATATTGCCCCAAAAAAAAACCCATTCCGGCGTGAACCGGATGTAATTATTTCGACTGAGGTCATTCTCTCTTGGCAACGTTGTTCCACGTGATTTCTACTTTACCAATAAAGAGGTCGGAATACTCCTTTTTTCTATTTAATAGGTTCTCAGCGCTTTAATATTGGATATTTGTGTTTTATGTTTGCGTATATTTGTGGGTGTTAGTGATGTTTTTGGCTTTTTTTCACGAGTTAGCGTGCTAGCTGCCGTAGCTAACACTGTTGGACGTTCCAATGTGTTCATTTTTAGAATGGACACCTAAACAACCTTTTCTTTTCTTTTCATAGACACATCCGATAAAACCCACATCTCACATCTATGGGTTCAAAAGGCCAGAAGCGTCTTTGATTTTAAAACGTGTTTTAGAGTCTTTATACTGTTCTTTGCTTCGCTGTTAAGTTGTTCTAAAGTTGGGACGGAAAAGTAACATACATTTCTTTACAAGCTCATATTTTTAATGACAGAGTTCTGTCATTTTCCTATCTACATTTTAGGGGTTTTTAATAATATTTTTAGTTGATGCAGCTTACACTAGCACAGTTGGTTTAAATAGGAACGAATATCGCGCATAGATGATCTTGCTTGACTGTAAAACGAAAAACATTCGCATTTTTTAGAACACAGCGTCATATAAAGTCCAGTTTTACATAATTAAGATGCAAATTGGTTCTTTGGTTGCTGGAGTTAGGAAGTTGTCTGAAACGTGTTTGTGCAGCGTCCTAATAAACTTCCATTCTGAAAAACAGTTACATTGTTGAATTAAAAAACGTAACCAGACCTGCATTCAAACTACATCTAGATGTAAAGTTTAGAAATCCAAATTATTTTCCTAGAGGTTGGTGTGAGAATTCTTCGCCCAATTTTATTTATTCATATTTTTTTTCAAGTTGCTATCTTCCTGAATACCATTTGTGTACTTGTTGCTCAGACGGCGTTGCCATGACGTCGTTGGCCCATCAGCTGAAGAGGCTTGCACTGCCTCAGAGCGACCCAGCCCTTCTGACCCGCAAAACGGTTGCTTCCCTTCTCTTTGACCCTCAAGATGCTGCCTCCGTGGACAGGAACACCTTCTATGCCCTGGGTAGGTCCTGCATACCAGCTGCAGACCCATCACATCGTTGGATGCATGCCTAGCTTCTTAATCTAACCCCCTTTCTACTCTTCTCCTGCAGGCTGCACAGGACTGGAGGAGCTTCTGGGAATTGAACCGGCCTTCCTGGAATTTCAGGAGACGTTGTTCAGTAGCGCATCCTTGACACTGGAGCGAAGCGTTCAGTCCAAAGAAGTGAATAAGAAGCTGGACGCCAGCATCTCACTCTTCCTCGCTCGCCTCTGTCCATATTTCCTCCTCAAACCAGCACACAAGTGCATAGAGTGGCTGGTTCACCGGTACGACCTGTGTTTTATTTGTTCATCTAAGATATCTGTTTCCTTACTTTAATTTTTTAAATTTTATTTCTGAGTTATGTATCATTATTAATAACATGTTTTTGATTTCTAATGAACCAAAGTATTGCCTTTTTTATCACAGAAGAAAAATACTTTGTGCGTATATCAAATTGTATTTCCTAAGGATCTTTTTCTCTTTAAATGATTTAAGCAAAAGTTTTTTTTCTGCCTAATGGATCACCGATGAAGGCGAGGCCCAAATATTTGGAAATCGATCCAACTTGTTGAGGACGTGGCTCGATCGGCGGCTCACTTCAGCTCCTGTGTTGCAGTTTTCACGTTCATCGATACAACGTTGACAGCCTGCTGGCCTGCGCGCTGCCGTACCACAACACCAACATGTTCGTCCGTGTCCTGCAGCTCCTCAACATCAGTGATGCCACCAACCGCTGGAACTGGTTGCACTGCCTACAGGTGTGTGTGTACATGCTACATATTGAGTAACAAAATACTCATTTTACCAGCAAAGTGAGAGTATTTTACTCGATTCTTACAGCTCTCAAGGTGTGGGTTAGGGTTAGGTCTGGGTTGGTATTAGAGTTTGGCCCAAAGTAGTGATGGACAGTGTAAGAGGCTGGAGATTGAATAATGGCCATTAAAGTCAATAGAAAAACTAGGATAGACTTACAAGTGTGTGTGTGTGTCTGTGTGTGTGTGTTTAAAGAGAAAGAGACTGTAACACTTGTTGTTTTTCAGAAACCAGGTGTACCTTTGTCCAAAGGAACCCTGATCACTCACTGCTACTCCGATTTGAGCTTCTTGGACTTCATCTGCGCCTTGGTGACCCGGGCCATAGATGTGAGCTGGGGTTCTTTCATTTACGGACGGTGCAGAAGTGCATCTTCTAGTGAGACCACTGAACCAACGTCCTAATTTCTCGGTATTTCCAGGCATACTCAGGACACTCAGAGAGTTGCTCTCAACTCAGGGTCATCTTCTCGTTCTACGCTTCGACCATCGTCCCAGCTGTCGACGCCATGGATAAAGTTTCCGAGAGCTTCATCTCCAAAATTCTGCCATATGTTCAGAAGGTAACCCAGCAGTCTGCTGCTTTGTTCTTAGGCAAACCTCAAAGTGAAGAAGCTTCGCTCATGTGACGCCTGAGATCCTCAACGCTGCAGTGCAGCAGCTCGCCTCTAGAGGGCGAAGCAGCACCGTAACGACTACTTCCTGATGTTGCTGCAGGGCCTGAAGTCCACGTTGGTGGACTATAAAGCCGCCTCGTACATGATTGTGGGCCAGCTGGCGGTCAAGGTGGTGATGGAGACGAGTCTGGTGGACACACTCGCCGTGCACATCAGCAAGTCCTTGCTGAAGGAGCCCGTGTTGGCCAAGGAGGGTCTGGGCTGCCTCATCGTGCTGCTTCAGAACCAGAAGGACGGTGCAGTGGGTCCCAGGTGAGCACAGCGCAGACGTGCCCCTGCGTCTGTGTTCTCTTGTGCTGACGGTGTCTCCTCCTCCTCAGAGCTTCCACCCATCTGTGCCTCATGCCATCACTCGTTTCAACATTGGAGGTGATGGCGTTAACGCATGACGTGGGCCCACTTCTGGGCTACCTGCTGCCTCACCTGATCCGCGCCACTTTCACCTGTCGCCCAGGTGAATAAAGACGGCTCTGGAGCCTCTGAAGGTGCCGAAAGCGTGTTGACCTTTTGTTTTCGGTCTCAGATGAGGCGTGTGAGCGCACCGTGCTGGCGTCTGTCCTGCAGTCTCTGCCTCTGACCAACGGCCTGGACCAAACCGTGGCTCGGTAAGACCGACCCTTCTCCTCCTGTAGGATATCAGAAGCTGCTTCACCTTTTTAGTTCTGTCATTTTGTTGATGCATAAAAATGAGTCTTTGCTCCTGGGAAGAATTCCAGTAGAACGTTTAGAACCTTTGTTGTGGTTCTTCAGTTTGCTTTTAGACGAATATGTGAGTCTGAGGGAACTCTCTGATGAAAACATGACCACCCTCAACCTGCAACTGCAGCCTCTGATCCGACTGTTGGAGTCCAGGTACCTGATTATTTTAGACCTGCTCTTTGGTTTTTATGAAAAAATAACAAGCAGAAAACTAAAAAATAGTAGTAGCTGCTGTTGTCTGTAATCTTGGTTTTTTGTTTTTTTCTCCTGTCCTTTATCAGATACTGTGCAGCTTTGGACACCGTGCTCGGAGGTCATGTGGCTGTCGGGGGTACGGAGCAAAAGAGTCTCTTCCATCAGTTTCTCTCTCTGACAATGAGCAGTGGGAAATACCAGGTACATCATGGTTAGCTAAATATACTAATGATGATCTGCTGTCATTTTGTGTTCACGATGAAATAAACTGAAGCCTGTCAATTGGTTGACATTTATGTTTGTTTGTAGTTCATAGGTGACTCGGACACGTCGCTTCTCCTCAGTCTGAAACACCCCCAGCCGTCCATCAGAGTGTCGGCTGTGGAACACCTGATGAGCATCATCACCAATGAACAGGTATGGCAGGGGGCCTAGTTTCCTGTTGGCAGTCTAAGTGAGAATGACTGCTGCAACCCATGTGCGACTCCTGTTTGTCCTGAACAGCACCACAGTTTGACTGACACCTTCCTGAAGGACGCCGTCACTGACCGCCTGAGGGATGATGATCCAAAAGTGGTGTCCGCCACTCTCAAAGTAGTGGAGGTCAGTGAGGAGAGGATTGAACACTTTCCCCTACAGGCCAGTTGCGATATTGCTCACAGTTTGCATTTACATCATTTCAGACGCTGTATGATGTTCTGGAGCCTGAACACATCGTGTCATGTTTACTGTCAGTGCTCTACAGAGCAGAAGCGTCAGCTGAGGAATGGTTGGTGAAGTACAAAAAGCTCAGTTTCAATTTAAATCTCTCAAATTTGCACTTTACATGTTAATTGATACCTAAAACCCCTGATGTAAAAATAGCAGTAATCTACTATTTCTATGAAAAATAAACACTAATAATAATACTTCATGATATGAATTTATCCTCGGATAATCCCGGTTCTTGCTGTCATCTTCCCCAGGCTTCCTGTGCTCAACCAGGTGGTGCGTTTGCTGTCTGATCCGCGCCTGGGAAATGGTGACTCTGAGCTGGTGCAAAGTACAGGCTGGAGGCTGCTGCCGTTTCTGGTCATCACCTCATCTTCCCAGTCCAGCCTTGCCGCCAATGTTGCTCGGTCTCGAGTCATTACCCAACACCCTCTGACTCGGAACTGGGCTGAAGGTGACTGACGACTGACGTCTTACGCTGATCATGGACAAACTTACAGCAACTTTTTTAGCCTAACCTGATTGTACCTTCTGTCCAAATAGAACTCGATGAGACAAAGAAGAGGAGTTTGGGAGCAAAATTTGTAGGTTTGGCAAACCAGCGTCTCATTTCCACATTGGCCAAAAACTTGGCCAACATGGAGCACTTCACTAGACGTGATGCTGTGAGTTTTATTTTTTGGAGGGTTTTGAATTTTTCTGTTCCAGTGGTAGCCGAGCATAAGCTGTCATGTGTTTACTGTCCAGCTGGAGAAGCTCGCGTTAGCCGCGGAGCAGCAGCAGGGTAGTGACACCAGAGCCAGAGCTTCTTTCCTGGTGCTGACACAGACTCTGCTGCTCAGCCTGGGTGAGCTCAACGAGACGCAGCATCTGCTCACCGCCCAGAGGGTCTACCGGATGCTGGAGCCTCTCCTGCTGGAGCTGATCAGGAACAGCAGCAACCTGGTAACACCGCCTTCCGTCATTGAAGCTATCATCCATCTTCCCAACAGAAAGAAGATTGACTCACTGTTTGTATTGTTCCAGGAGACGGAGCCCCAGGTTAGCGTCCCTCAGTCCTTCTCTGCAGCGATGACCGCTTACCTGAGCAGGTGTGACAGCCAGGACACGTACTTTGGCTTCACCCTGCTGTCACTGCTCGGGGACTTTATCAATGCCCTCAGGTGTCATGACACCTCATTCAAAGGTAAGAAAAAGAAAAAACCCTCCACCCTGATCATCTGAACACACGTAACATGTATCTTCTGTTCAGGGGAGGTTTGGTGGAACCCAGAGAAGCTGGACAGCAACACCTGCTGCTACCTGAGCCTCACCTGCCGCCTCTTCAGCCTCATCATCAGAGGTGGCACAGAGGGACCTGTGGCCAGCAGATTCAGAGCTCTAATGAAGCTGCTCGTTAAGGTATGGCATCACCCCCTGGCGGCTGTAATGAGGTGGACGGCAAATATGGAGACGTGACGTCGTTGTTGTTTCAGGTTCACTTGGCTGAGCCGCTGATGCTGTTCCGATTCCTCTGTGTTCTGTGGGGACACAGCAGCAACCGTGACAACCAGCTGGATGTCGACATTGATGCCATCCTACAGACTCAGGCCTTGTCCATGGGTGAAGCTCTGCTGGCCAAACAACCCACTGCCGTCCTTGAGGAGCTGGCAGCTGCTTACTCACCCGGTGAGAAACCATTGAGAAGAATCCTTCCTCATCAACAATTCACCACAACTTATTTGTTTGATATTACGCTTCATAAATTAATCTCCTTGTTTTTCCTCTGTCTCTTTCTTGCTCTCGTAGTGTTTCCCTCTTTGCTCTGCTGTCTCTCCTCCCCGGTTCAGGAAGTCCGGAGGGTGTCCCTCGGTGCCCTGCAGAGCCTGTCGAGAGCCAGAGCTTCTCCCTTCTGGCCCATCATGGAGAAGCTTCTGAGGACCACAGACGAGCTCCTGGCGGACCCGTCCTATTTAAGCCAGGTGAGGCGGAGGTGCCCAGCGTCAGGCGACCTGCGTTTCTGGTTGCTGACACCTTCGGTTTGTGTTTGTTGTTTAGGCTATCGGTAAGTTCCATGACAACGTTGTGCCCAGTAAAGCGAAGCAATACTTGTCAGTGGTGCATCAGCTGGTGCAGAGCATGCAGGTGCTCAGCTGCCCGTCGTACAGCGCAGCCGCCCTCCTGCGAGTGATGAGTCAGGTCAATGGACAGGTGAGGAGGAGAAAACACCCGCAGACCCTCTCGAAGGAGGCCAGGCCTGGTCCTGATCCCAGTTGTCGTCGTCTTTTGTCAGTCCATTCTCTCAGCCTTGCTCCCTCTCCTGGAGCGGTTGTTGGAGCAAAGCAGCCCGGACACTCCCAACCAGCTGCGAGATGAGGCCCAGTTGGCGCTCCTCATCCTGAGCAAGTACAACGAGGCCTCTGCCCCTCTGCTGGCCAAAGACGAGAACTGTCTGGATCTGTTCATCAGAGCTCTGAGAAACTCCACTCAGCAGCACCTGGACATCCCCAGCTGCCAGATCTTTGCCCTGGAGCAGGTGAGCCCAACCTGGACGCTGCTTAAGACCAGGAGAAAAGTGGACTAAATCGGGTTTCTCTGCAGATCACAAAATCCTTCTTCTCCGCTATTGAGAGCGAGACCGTGCAACAGAAGCTGCTGTCGGTGATGTTTGACCTGCTGGCGGAGAACCCAAGCCCCCTGGTGGCCATCACCATCGGCAGCGTCTTTAAACGGGTAAGTGGAGAGAGCGACCGACCACAGTACCGATGGGGATTTTAACCAGTCTGAAAAATCAGACCTGAAGGCTGTGAACCATCCAGCTTTATAACAACTGTATCAGTGTGGTCAGGTGACAGCTTTTCTTTTGAACAGATCACTGTGGACGCTCAACTGGTTGCCAATGAGCTCGCTCCAGCAGACAAAGCTAGCATTAGCATGACGGTGCAGCAGAGTCGCCGGAGCCGGATGATTCTAAGGTGAGTCTTGTTTCCTGTCTCTACCTGGTTCTTGAACCATTAATACACCCACAATTCTCAAACATATTCAAGACCGAATTTTATTTTCAGGAATCCTCCAAAGAGCGTTGAGGTTTGTGCAGAAGGTGGCGCTGTGCCGTGGCAGAGAGTTTCTCTTATCCTGGAGCTGCTGCAGCACAAGAAGAAACTGAAAAGAGCCCAGATGTTGGTGCCAGCTCTGTTCTCTTTACTCTCCAGGTAACATCAGAAAACTATTTGACACCAGGACAGGTTTTTGTTTTGGATTTGAGCATATTAGACACCATAAAATGATCTATGAATCTTAATTTCCACATATTCAATATTATTGAAGGGTTTCAAACTTTGAATGCAATTTAGGATTTGATCTCAGAAGTCTCTTTTCAGCCTTCAGCACAGAGTTGTAGCTTTTGGATTTAACTCTGAAGTGGGTCTGCTGTGTCATCAGGAGCTTGGAGCCGCCCTCGGCCGATCACACAAACATGGAGTACACCAAGCAGCTGCTGCTGAGCTGCCTGCACAACATCTGCAACAGGCTGTCACCTGATGGAGGGCCAGTAGCCGCAGGTCGGTCATCAAGAAACGCGATGACGTGTTTTATTTAACGCTCCTCATCCGCCACGTTTTTTTTTTTTTGGGGTTAGACGTGTTGGATGAAGAGAAGTTCATGGTGGAGCTGGTGGTTCAGTGCATCAGATCGTCTGATGTGCCGCAGACTCATCACCACGCCCTCCTGCTGCTGGGCACCGCCGCCACCATCTTTCCCGTGAGTGAAGTCATTCCCCGCTCCTTTCCTGCTTTGTTGGCGTCCAGACCAGCTCTGACGGTCTTTTATTCTTCAGGAAAAAGTGCTTCTGAACATCATGCCCATCTTTACCTTCATGGGCACCAACATCATGCGTCTGGACGACGCTTACAGCTTCAGAGTCATCGACAAGACGGTCCAGATGGTCATTCCTGCCCTCATTCAGGTCAGCACATGTCGTTTTCTCTCCGATCAGACCTGAAACCTGTTGATGCACAAGTAGAGGTTTGTATTTGAACGCGTAACCCGGGTCTCCAGGCCCGCTGTCTCTCTGAGGATTCTTCGCTTCACGTGGACGCCGTCGTGACGAGGATTATACACGTCTTCGCCGACGCGCTGCCTCACGTGCCCGACCACCGTCGGCTGCCCGTGCTGGTCCAGTTGGTGGAGACGCTGGGCCCTGCCCGCTTCCTGTGGGTCCTGATGCTGCTCCTGTTCAAGCTGCACGCCACACACACTGCCAACACTGCCAGCGAGAAGGTAACATGTCCTCACAGGTAACTCGGAACAGCGAGACGGCCTCCGTTATGTAAATGCATGTGTTGGTCTGCCCAGGACGCAGCAGTGGAGAAGGATGTGGACTTCTGGATCTCGCTCTGCTCTCAGTTCAAGGTCGGCGAGCAGCTCGCCTCGCTCAATCACATCCTCGGGTTTCTTCTGCAGCTGCCTGAAGACAAAGACGAAGGTGGGGCGAACGCTGGCATGCTTGTTCCCCTATGTCACGGCGCTTAAAAGCCTTCTGTAAGATAATGTTCTGTCTGCAGCTGCATCCAAACACGCCACCGGCCGGCGCACAACCCAGAAGAAGGAGAAGGAAGAGCAGGGGGACAAGATGGAGGAGCTGATCTTCAGCGTGGAGGCTCACAGCAGCAAAGAGCTGCGACACTTCAAGTTCATCAGCGTGTCCTTCATGGCCCAGCTGCTCGGCTCAGCCAGCTTCATCGGGAAGGTGAGCGAAATAACGACATCCAACAGTTTGCTTCTTAGTTTGAAGCGCATGTGTTGGATTCATGTAATTTACAGTCGTAGATAAAACATTGGTACAAATATGACTTTAGCGTCCCGATATTTATCGTTTTCCAAGGTTGCGGGTGGCGGCGATGTCATCGATGAGTCCCTGCAGCAGATGCAACAGAAGTGAGTTTCAGAGAAAGCGTGTGTGTGCATGAGACTTTGTGTGTATGCGCCTTACCTGGACGATTCTGTCGTGTGTTCTTCAGGTTGCTGGAGGACCTCCTCAGGTACATTCACAGCATTGCTCGATCTGTGGAGGAGAACGCCATGAAACCCACCGCCAAGTTCTGGAGAGTTCTGCTGAACAAAGCCTACGATGTTCTGGACAAGGTTTGGCCCGCCATGATGCTTAAACACGTCCCAGCAGACGCCATCTCACCGCTGCCTCGTGTCATCCAGGTGAACTCGCTGTTGCCCACGGATACGTTCATCGTGGTGATGAAGGGCCTGATGGGAAACGATCTGCCCTCAGTCAGGAGAAAGGCCATGGAGCTGCTGAACAACAAACTGGTGCACAGGACACAGTGGGACCAGGAACAGGTACCTGCCCCAATCATCACGCCCAGGATGTGTTTGCCTTCGTCGCTGACGCAGATCTCCTCCCCCTCAGGTTGCCGCACTCATGCAGCTCGCCAGCGACCTCCTCCGGGTTGTCGGTAAAAGTCGCGGCAAGGTTTCGGAGGAAGAGGAGGCCGAGCAGGCCATCAACAGACAAACAGCGCTTTACAGTCTGAAGCTGCTGTGTCGCAACTTTGGCTCCGCCCATCAGGAGGAGCTGCTGCCCGTCCTGGCGCAGACCATCGACATCATCTCCTCACCGGAGGAGGAGAAGAACGTAATGGGCAGCGCTCTGCTCTGCGTCGCGGAGGTGGTGAGCACGCTGAAAGCCCTCGCCATCCCACACTTACCCAGGTGAGAGCTCATCGATGACCTCGTCTTCCAAACCAGAAGCACGCACCATATCAGTCAGTCAGCTAGTTGGCCTGATTGATTATCCATCGATGCCTCAGTGCTGCTTTTTTTAGATTGTCTAAGTCAGATCATTATTGTGGCATCACCAAATAACCTAAATAGCTGTTCTGCTCCAGTTGATCAATTATTGATCATTATTGATTGTCATTTACTGTAATTAGTGTAAACTGCTGGTTAACTGGATCAGCCAGTCGCGTTGATCTGAGATCAGCTGATGGTGTGTCTCTCACTGCAGGTTGATGCCGGCGGTGTTGGACATATTAAAGGCCAGGAAGGACTTGCTGATCAGTGAGGTCTACCTGCTGAGCGCCGTCACTGCTCTGCAGCACGTTATAGAGACGCTGCTTCACTTCATCAGCCCGTACCTGCAGGACACCATCTCACAGGTGTGTCGCACTGGTACAGCCAGCAGGATGAACCCCGAGAATAGATTTTCTATAGCCTTTCTAAATATTCAGCGATCAGTATTTGCTTTTTACGCTCCTTTTTTGCTAATGTTAGCATGCTACCATGCTGTAAAAAGACAGTGGAACTGGTTTAAAAAAGTATCAGTTTTAGAATCTATTCGACCTGCATTTGTTATATTTTTTGCTCAGTTGTGACGTTCCTTAAGTAAGCAAGCTAAGATTGTCAAGATAAATTCATTCTCGTCAGCTCGTTTCATACATACATTCATACATTTTCTCAAATAAAACTTTGCATGCATGCTTACCTCGAACACACCATGCTAACGGTCCCTTTCTGCAGGTTTGTTGGCTAACCCAGTTGGTCGAGACCTCTTCCTCCTCCTCCACAGCCACACGGCTGTCCACGCGTCTCTCGTCCATCAGGACCACCCTCGCCACCAAGCTGCCACCTCGGGTCCTCCTGCCCACCGTCACCAAGTGTTACAACAACATGGTCCCTGAGAAGAAGGTAGGAGTCCATTTTATTCCCTCGAGCCAGTGTGAGGAGTTTTCACCTTGCGGTTCACAGTGTGATTCTGTGCAGGGTCAGCTGGGGGCGCTGATGAGTATCCTAAAAGAGCACATCTGTCAACTGGAGAAAGACCAGCTCACTTTCCACCAATCGGAGCTCACATCCTTCTTCCTGGTCGCTCTTGACTTCAGGGCCAAACACAGCGGGGTCAGTTTGACGGTCCTAGAACAGTCTGTTGCTCCTAATGTTACGTCTCAGCCACAGCTTTGTTGTTTTCAGGAGGACCTGGAGACGACGGCAGAGATCGAGGGCTACGTTATCGACTGCCTGGTTGCCATGGTGATGAAACTGTCTGAAGTTACATTCCGGTCGCTCTTCTTTAAGGTAACCGCTGTGATTTGGCCGACTGCCGGTTGTCATGGCCATCAGGTGTGGATGAGGCGGCTAACCCAGGTGCCTTTTTTGGCCCCCAGCTCTGCGACTGGAGGAAATCCGACAGCAACGAGCGTCTGTTGACGTTCTGCCGACTGACCGACCACATCGCCGGCCGGCTCAAAGGACTCTTCGTCCTGTTTGCAGGAAACCTGGTGAAACCGTTTGCTGACCTGCTGCGTCAGACCAACAGCTCCAGTACAGGTGAAAGCTGGTATCTCTTTTTGCTGCTTTATCGGTTTTTCTTCCAAATTCCATTTTTCTATTATGTTGCAGGTCACTGATGCACACAAACGACTTGGTTATTCAATGTGACTGTATAGGACGGCTCTAAACAGCCTCTGATCCTAATTATCATGCTCCTCCTCTAGCTGAGGTCTTGTTTGAGTCGAGCCACGCGGACCAGAAGGTGGCGCTGTTGCTGCAGTACGTCCTCGACTGTCTTCACAAGATCTTCCTGTACGACACTCAGAGGTTCCTCAGCAAAGAGCGAGCGGACACCCTCATGAACCCGCTACTCGATCAGGTGACTCAATCAGGACTAATTGACTGATTTTAGACCAGCTGACAATCTGAACCTGTGATAGTCCCTGGACCAGGTGACTGAGCCCCACTGACAGGATCCAGACACACTCCGGACACAGTGGCAGAACCTGGACCTGGCTCATTAAAAGGGCTGTTTTTTTGCAGTTGATAACATTTTTGGGTTTTTTTGTCTTTTACTGTGAGCAGCTGGAAAACACCGCGGGGGGCCCGCAGACCTACCAGCAGAGGGTGACCCAGCACCTCGTCCCCTGCCTGGGCCAGTTCGCCGTGGCGCTGGCTGACGACACCCAGTGGAAAACCCTCAACTACCAGATCCTGCTGAAGAGCCGACACAGCGACGCCAAGGTGGGCCTGAATCTGAGCTGACTGATCGGTGGCTCCGCTCCGGTGCTGATCTCTGACCCTCCTTACCGGCCCCCTTCTGCCGCCTCAGGTGCGTTTCTCCTCTCTGTTGATGCTGATGGAGCTGACGTCCAAACTGAAGGAGAACTACATGGTGCTGCTGCCGGAGACCATCCCCTTCCTGGCCGAACTGATGGAGGGTAAGGACACACACACACACACACACACACACACACACACACACACACAGCAGGGCTTGGAGAAATGCTGGAGCCGCCATCGTAGAATGACTGGATAACTGTTGTTAAATTAAAAGTGTGGAAAACGGAGTGGAGTTGGTTTTCGTTGAGGTGTAGCTAACCCAGTGCTTCTCAATTATTTTCCGTTACGCCCCCCCAGGAAGAAGAAAAAAAAGATTTGCGTATCACCTGTTTACCACTTTATCCTTATTTACGTTAAAGAAAATGGAAAAGAAAGAAATATAGATTAAGAAGAATAACTTTGTCACAAAGTTAGCATTCACAAAGCGGGATGATTGATGAAAAAACGGAACGTTTTCGCTAAAAACACTCAAGCGTCTTATTGACGCGATCGGGGTGTGATGTCTTTAAGCGACGCCTTATTTTATCTGGCTTCTGCTGTCCGCTGCCAACATTTTTAGACAGTAAACACACCAGTCTTTCCTCGTCTCCCACTGTCGTCACAGTGGAGCTGAGTGCTACATAACCTTCGTCATATTTCCTCGTCTTAACTTTCGTGTGCCCTTACGTTTTTGTGACCATAACTCTGCCCAGATTTGAAAAACTGCTTGAAGCACGCAGAGGACGCTTCCACTAGTTCATGGGATAAGGAGTAGAAATAGGAATAGATTATTAACCTAGGAGATAAACAGTATATATATAGTTTCCAATCTGCATACAATAGACAATGCATTGATGGAAATAAACACATAAGTAAATAAATGAATATTAATACAAATTATTAACGCTCTTAACTGAAAAGTCTTTAAAGTTGCTTCCTACCAGTTGCATCTTCTGATTGACTGGGAGCTCTGGTTGTCTGTTAGAGGCCAGGTCTAAGTGTGACACCGTACGTTGCCGTACATAAAACCTCCTTGCCCTTTGAGTACCGTATTTTCACGACCATAGGGCGCACCGGGTTATAAGGCGCAGTCTCAGTTCCGGGTGTATTTCTGTACTTGAGCCATACATAAGGCGCACCGCATTATTAGGCGCATGCTAAAACATACGGTATAAAACGACAACGGAAGTAAAACAGTGAGTTTCGACACATTTATTGAACAAAATATTCATTCTTCCGCCACAAAACCATCAAAGTTTTCATCTTCTGTATCTGAATTACATCTGAACAGCGGCGCTATTTCAATGTCCAACATCCCGAGTTCCTCATCTTCATCATCTGAATCAGACTCGCCGACCGGTTCCGCTTCAACGTTAATGGCGGCTTTTGCGAAAGCTCTTACAATACATGAAGACGGTATCGTAGCCCAGGCGTCTACGATCCACCCGCACATGGTGGCATAAAGTGAGCCTCATACGCGTGTCGCTTGACCGGTGCCATTTTAGGGGGTCCTGACGCAAGTACCGGTACATAGTGCTTAGCGGCTCACCTCTGCTGGATATTCAGCAGAGGTGTGCCTGATCGATGGGCGGAGTGTTTACCGTAGTGCACCTACCAAAGACACACAGCAGATTTTGGAACTCAGTCCACACACAAGGCGCACCTTGTTATAAGGCGCACCGTCGATTTTTGAGAAAATCTCAGTGTTTTAGGTGCGCCTTATGGTCGTGAAAATACGGTACTAAAGACGAAATGCTGCTTTGATGTTAGTTTTGATCTCTCTGATTGATCAGGAGCCTTTGCTTTTCTGGGTTCTGGGTTTTGGACTTGAGTTGTATTTGTTGTTGGGTGAAATACGTGGTGTGTTTCTGTGTGTTCCAGATGAGTGTGAGGAGGTGGAGCAGCAGGTCCAGAAGGTGGTTCAGGAGATGGAGAACATTCTTGGAGAACCTCTGCAGAGTTACTTTTAACTCCACATGAACCTTGTGGAACTGTTTAAAGAACTTCTTTAAAGGAGATCAGTTTCCAGATGAGTTTAATGATCATGATAAGATGTTTTTTCACACAAATTAAAGTGAAGCTGTTAAGCATTTAAGCTTAAATAGATAATAAAATTGTCATCTAAGCCGAGATTTTTTTAAAGTGTCTTTGATTTCGCATTTGTTGGCTTTGATTTGTTTTTTTTGGGCCTTGCTTTGTTTATTTAGTTGCATCATTTCACATCCCCCCCACCCCCCATGAGTTTTTGGCACGCTTACAGGAACTGGGCCAAAGTTTATCCTCTCGTTCGATCGTAGGTCAAACCAAGCGTCAACGCGCTCCAGCTCCGTCTGATCGTCCCCCGCGAGTCAACATATTTCGCTGCCCTGTGGGCTGCTGATTAACTCGCCTTTTACGTCTACGGGTGGCAGAGTGACGTCGCGACAGAACAGATTTATAGCGGCTCCTGGCGTGAAGGCACCTGCCAGTCAACATGAGTCGCCTCCCGTTTACCTTCATGTGGTGTCTTCATCGTCACCTTCATCAACAGGCACGCAAAGTGGGACTGATAGGAGCACCTTTTGCCAAAGGACAGGTAGGTGTGTGTGTGTGTGTGTGTGTGTGTTTGTATGGACTTTCTAGGATATAGAGAGTGGGGACATTGCGGTGGGTAAATGTGCCTGAAGCCCTGGGTTTTAGATCTTGAACAGGCCAACCAGGTGGTGGCGGATCTAAACCCCTAAAGCAGAAGTTGACTAAAAACCGTGCTTAATAATTATATGTATATTTAATTATTTGTTTATTTTGAAGATTTTATTATTTTGAATAGCCTGTAAATTGTTAGAACTAGAGACAAATGATCCAAAAGATGTTTGGCCCCACCTTCTTGAGAGGACCGGTTAGCAAGCTAGGTAGAGGGGTAGGGGGGTCTGAACCTTTTTCTAACCAAACAAGTTGACAACCCTCTTTATTAGTCTTTTAGAGTAATTATTGTGAAGGCTCTGTGGGCTGAAATAGTTCATAGGGCCACATGTGGCCCCTGGGCCTTGCCCACTTCTGGCCTAAAGGCTCAGGGTTAGGGTGAGGGGTCAGTGACACACTGGGGGTGGCTAATCACATGAATAGAACTACAAATGTGTGGGTGCGCGTGTGTGTGTGTGTGTGTGTCGTGCTGCAGCCTCGCTCAGGTGTGGAGAGAGGACCGGACCTGATCCGAGCTGCAGGACTGCTGCACCGACTGCAGGAGCTGGGTGAGGTCACGCTTCATTATTTATGACACACCAAAAATGAGTTTCAGCTCCTCCAGATACACTCGAGACAGTAAAAGTGTGTGTCTGTGGGTTTATATGTGTCACAGGTCAGTTTTCTTACATTTTTATGAACTTTAAACCGTTGCAAATGTGATGTTGCATTCTAGGAAATACATGTAGAAATAAGACGCGCTAGATTTGAACTTCTTCTCTGCATCTGTCTGCAGGCAACGAAGTAGAAGGATTATGGGAACCTAACGTTTGAGGACATAGCAGAGGATGAGCCAGTGGGCGGGGTCAAGCACGTGCGAGCAGTGGGCCGGGCCAACCAGACACTGTCAGAGGCAGTGCGTGCCGTCAAGATGGATGGACGGGTGTCGGTGATGTTGGGGGGAGACCACAGGTGTGTTGCAGATGTTCAGGGGTCAGGGGTCACTGAACGTACTTTAGCCTCACGTCACTGCTGACTCTGGTCCTGAAACCTTGGCAACATCAGTCCATCAAGCATCTATTCCGAAGGAGCACAGGGTCAACGACCATGACTGATCCATCAGCTTCATGATCAGAAATAGTCGTATAATAGTCGTATTTTTGATCGAAAAGGAGTCCAATTTTTTAATTCTGAAAAAAAAAAAGCAATCGAAAAACATGTTTTGTTTTCCTTTCGTTTACCACCTGTTGAACAGTTTGGCCATCGGCTCCATCCACGGTCACGCAGCGGCGGTCGGGCAGCTGGCGGTCGTGTGGGTCGACGCCCATGCTGACATCAACACACCCCTGACCACACCCACCGGGAACATCCACGGGCAGGCCATGTCCTACCTCCTCCATGAGCTCTGCTCAAAGGTTCGTCCTCGTGTGGATGTTTACCCAGAGGGGGTGCGGTGGGGCCGTAGCCACAGCACACAGAAATTAGCCCATGTGGGTTTGGTGACGTCAGCCGTTTAACCACATTTAACCACAGCTACCCACACTGCAGCGCTAACAGCTAGCTTCTAGATTTAATCTCAGAAGCTGAGCTTCAATTTATAACCACTGACTTTAAACTCAAATCCGGGTCTGTAATTTTAGAATCTAGATATTAATCTCAAAATACACACACATCCCAGAATGCAAACTTTAATCTAAGAATGCAGATGCTAATCTTAGACTGTAGACTTTAATCGCTAAACTGTGATTTATACCTCAGCATAACTACTTTACATTGGAATTTTGACTCCATGATTTTACTGTTCTGAGTTTATAGATTGATTCTCAAACAAGTGGAAACGTTCTTTCATCTCATAATCTGATTGGTTCTTAATGGTGACGAGCTCATAAAGAGATTGTATGATTTCCGGTCTTGTTGACGTGATCTACAAGCTTCAGACTCCCGAAAGAAACTCTCCAGTTTATGAACCAGAACTTATGAGTAACCTAGAGCCGTGTCTGTCATGGCTTTCTGTCTGGACTTTTGCCTGACCTCCCAACCTTGACGCCACAACCGTCTTCATCCAATCGTTACTCACCTCCCTCAGTGCCCACCTCTCTGCTCCCTCCTGTTCTCAGTTTCCAGATGACATAATGCTGAATAAGACCTTTCTGCTGTGTCATCAGATTCCCACGTTGCCAAACTTCTCGTGGATCAAACCGTGTGTCTCGGCCAAAGATCTGGTCTACATTGGTTTGAGAGACCTGGACGCAGCGGAGCAGTACGGCCTGAATCTGACTTGAATTCCCTTTCAGCCATTTTGGATCTTTTGCAGGTTTCAAACATCTTCGTTTTACTGCAGTTACATCTTGAAGCTGCTGGGTGTGAAGGTGTTCTCCATGACAGAGGTGGATCGACTGGGCATCGCCAGGGTCATGGAGGAGACGTCTGAATACCTCTGCGCGTCAGTCTATCGCCTTTGAAGACCAATTATGCATTTTAGGTTTACCTTTGAAATAGATCAAAGCCTGGTTGGCCTTTAGTCTGAAAAAGAAAGGCCTATAGGCTTTTACTTTGAAAAGTCAAAATTTTGAGATTTTAGTTGTTCTCATACTCTTATTTCACCAGAGCGAAGAAGCCAATCCACCTCAGCTACGACATAGATGCCATCGACCCGTCCGTTACCCCGGCAACGGGGACGCCTGCTGCTGGAGGGCTGACCTATAGGGAGGGAGTGTACATCACGGAACACCTGTGTCAGACAGGTACCACTGAAACTTCACTGTACACCTGTGTCAGACACCCCCTAACACGTCTGCTTGTCCGCCATGACCAAGTTTTTAATTGTCGAGTCAGCAGGGCTGACGTTGATGAGACACACCTGTGCTCCCAGGGCTGTTGTCAGGGGTCGACTTGGTGGAGGTGAACCCATTCAGAGGTCAGACTGAACACGCCATCCAGTCCACGGTCAGCACCGCCGTTGACCTGCTGCTCGGCTGTTTCGGACGACGGCGTGAAGGAAACCATCCGGCCGATTTTATTCTGCCAGAGCCTTAATGGGAAGGTGAGGCCGAGCTGTCTGACTGTGGTGAGGGACACCTAAACGCCTCACCTTAGCAATAGGTTTCAGGCATCAAAGGTGATAGAGCATCTTTTTTAAAAAACAAAACAAAACTACTGTTTAATCACTTGTCAATTACACTTTTAAATGTTTTGTAAAGTAGCAAAGTTAAGGTTACTATTTTTGGCCAAAATATAACTCTGACACTTGATTAAGCAAAAGGGTTTTAAACGTAAAAGTTTCTTTTAGCTTATTTCTCAAATGTTCCCTGGAACTTGAAAGTTGCAACAATGAATAAACATTCAATATTCAGAAAAAGACACAGATGCTTTTATACATACATACAGGACCTTGTTGTGTTGTGTTTTATTCCTGATATTCTATTTATTCATATTTAAATAATTAGATTTCACTATGGAATATCTGTATTGTATTGGCAATGACTTGAAATCTGTAGTCTGACCACTAGATGGCGCTTCCACCCTAGGCCCGACTGAAGGCACCATAGTCATGTGATCAAGTATGTTACTCCGGTCTTTACTTTTTCTGTCACCTCACATGGTTTTCAGTTCTTGCTGGGTGGTCGACTGAGTCTCTAATGACGATGTGGTGGCTTCTTGGGCGCCTGCGTCCTTTCGGCAGCGCAGGATTCGGGGCAGGGAGTCACACAGGGCCCTTCTGAACATGGTGCTGGAGAAGATGTAGATAATAGGGTCCATCGCAGAGTTCAAAAAGTTCAGGCCCAAAGTTACGATGTTGATCTGGGTGATGGTGTAAAAAGACTTGCAGTCCCAAGGACGGAAGGAGCGGTTGGCCCACACACCGATGGTCGTCAGCGTGGTCGGGAGGAAGCACACCATGAACACTGCAACAATGGCTACACACACACGCATGGCCTTTTGCATCTTCTCCTTGTTCCCCAGCTGCCGTTTTCTCAGGAACTTGTAGATCCGGATGGAGCAGAAGAGCAGCATAGCCAGCGGGATGAAGAACTCCACCACGGTGAGGATGCGGTGCATGTCCACCAGGATGAAGATGGTCTTCGAAGCTTCTTTGTAGGAGGCGAAGAAGAGACACTGCGTGGTGTTGCCCCTGAACTTGATGTGGTTGTAAGCGAGCATGGGAACCCGCGGACCGATGACCAGCACCCAGACAAACAGTGACACGAATGCGGCGTGATACTTGGTCATACGGTTGAACCGGTGGTGAGGGTGAACCACCTGGAAGGACACGAGCGCAGCCTTAACGCCACTAAAACAAAACACCGTTTTACTCTGCAGTTAAAGATAAAGCTGAGACGACACTTTTCACCTGTAGATGACAGCGCACAACCTGATATTTCAATTCAAATTTATTTATGCTGTGCCTTTTACAATCAGAATTGTCTCTAGATGCTTTTCAGAGGCAGAAACCCAGAGCCTGGGGTGGCAAGGAACGGCTCCCTTTTAACAGGAAGAAATCTTGAGCAGAACCAGGCTTACAAGGAGGAACCATCCTGCTGAATCTTGATTGTAAAATGTTATTTGTAATTAGTATTTTATTTCTTATGGTTCATATCTTAATGTGTACTTTTCCTTTTTGTTGTGTTTTTGTCAGACGGAGTAACCAAAAATCAGCTTCTTACCTTAAAATATCGATAAATCGCCACCACGGTCATGAGCGCGATGCTGGCCGAGCGGTTGGAGAACATCAGGAAGAGGTTGAGACGGCACATGACGTCTCCGAACAGCCAATGGCGCCGGAGTAAGGCATCAATCCTGAGCGGCAGACTCACAAGAACCAAGAAATCGGCAATAACCAGGTTGAAGAGGAACAGGTTGTTGGGGTTCCAGGACTTCAGCCTAAAGCAGAAGATCCACAGGGCCACCACGTTTCCCAGCAGCCCCAGTGCCACGTCAACAATGAGGATGGGCGGCAGGATCAGCCCTTCCAGCTGAATACCGACGGGTGGGCAGTCCCCGACCCGACTCCCACCAGGAACAGCCGGCGTCGCCGTCACCAAAGCGCTGGTGACCGGTTGGCTTGTCATGATCCTGGGTTTGATTTCTGAGCTGATAAAGACAGAGAAAATAATTTAGAAAGTTCCAAACATTCTCGTTTTTACCTCTATTTGTTCTTCACGGAGCAACAAAAGAATTTGGTTCGATGTGAAACCAAAAAAACCCCAAAAAATTTAGGCATGAGGGTCGGATACTTCAAGGATAACGGTCGAAATGATGGACACAAAGATAAAATGACACTACGCCGAGTGTGTGGTTATCAGCTATTTTCAGGGCTTTCGCCTCCGTTTGTCCAGTAAAAAGGTCGTGAACTCACCAAGCAGAGGAAGCAGATGATGACTGAGTGACAGATTCAGAGTTTTATCTGATGTCAACGTCCCTACAGGAGGAAGTACCCATTGCTACAGAGCAACAACCATTCAGGAAGTGATGCAAGGTGGTGGACAATCCTGAGTTTCTCAACAGACCAGGGGTCTTTTGACGCCCGGCCTGCTGAGTTCAGCATCCACGGACGACTTGGACAAACTCTGAAGTGAGAAATGTTGCTTTCATGCAGATTAGGAAAACACCCGCGCGTGTGTGTGTGTGTGTGTGTTAAAGTTGAACTCTCAGGCTCAGGAACCTTCTGCAGCAGCTTCCCAACAATAGCTGCAGAGTGAGGAAGCTGGGTCAGTCGGACCAGCAGTAGGAACCTGTGACTTTAGGAACCATCACAGCAGTTATACGAAGCCCCTTAGCAACCGCCACAGCAGTTATACGAAGGCCCTTAGCAACCGCCACAGCAGTTATACGAAGCCCCTTAGCAACCGCCACAGCAGTTATACGAAGGCCCTTAGCAACCGCCACAGCAGTTATACGAAGGCCCTTAGCAACCGCCACAGCAGTTATACGAAGCCCCTTAGCAACCGCCACAGCAGTTATACGAAGGCCCTTAGCAACCGCCACAGCAGTTATACGAAGCCCCTTAGCAACCGCCACAGCAGTTATACGAAGGCCCTTAGCAACCGCCACAGCAGTTACATGAAGTCTCCCGTCTGGGTGTTGCTGAGTGTGCAGCGATGAGTGTGCCTTAGGGTGTGCAGGTGGCATCAGCTGACCCCTGAAGGTCATCCGGCATCTCACCACATTCAGCCACCCAACGTGTGTTTGCAGACGTGACCTTCCACGTCTGTCAGATTTTTAAAAGCAACTTTAGTGTTGAGTTTAGTGTTTAAGGGAAATTTGGATGTCTGCTGAAAGTCAACATCTCAGACGTTTAAGCCCCGTCAGTTTTTAATCTGTCAGCCAAAGAACGAACCTAAAACCTTTCAGCTGCTCTGTGTGTGTGTGTGTGTGTAGGTGTGTGTGTGGTTTGATCCTGGATTAGAGTGTAAAGGTGTGTGTCTCCATGTCGAGGGGATTTTCATCCTCTTCTCTCTCTCTCTCCCTCCCTCCCTCTCTCTCTCTTTCCGTTCGCCCCCCCAGCCTTGTCGGAACCGTTGTTGTCGTCATGACGGCGTGACGTGCAGCTCAGCTCATGTGGTCACGCGCGATTGGCTGTTTTTGGGTTGTTTGGACCATCAAGTGATGCAGTTACTGCCTCAGGACCAGAAGGACTCAGATGGACTGTCGCTGCTCTACTGGTGAGATCTCTCCCTCCCTCTGTCTCTCCCTCTCCCCACTCTTTTTTTCCTTTCTCTGTCCATTCCTTCAGTCTTTGTGTTCCGCTGTTCTGTGATCTGATGCGTCAGAGACATGAACAGTGACATCATTCAGCTCTGCATGTATGCACTGCAAAAGTACCCATGATGCATTGTGGCTGGATTCATGTGATCTAATCTGTTTTCCCAGTGAACAAATGTGCTGCTACACTGAGGAAGATTTTGATGCGAGGGTGGTCACAATTTGACTACTGGACAAACATTAAAACCATATCATGGATTACTGTCTTCGTGGTTTCTGCATGCCTATTTTCGGTAAAAGGAACCTTTCAGGCACCTTCAGGAACCTTCAGGAACCTTTATGCTTTGTCCTTTTGACCCCAAGTCTTAAAACCAAAAATGAAGATGATGACGATGATCTCTGTGTTGGAAAACAAGGCCAGTTTAACCCACTGTGACTGCCGCCACCTGAGATTAGCTATGCTAGGCTAACCATGCTGGCTGCTCGCTGTGATGCTGCTAAGTTAGGCTAACAGTGTCTCAGTGCAGCGCTTCAGCCTCTGTGTGCAGGTAATCAGTCGTGACAGGTGGAGCAGATTATCGGGTATTAAGTGATCAGTTTAATTGCTCTCCCTCGTGTCCCAGCAGTGGGGTCGACGGCTCAGAGGTGCTGTTGCTCTAGTAAGGCTCCTCAGGAGCGGAGCTGCAACAGGCACATTTGAAAACGGTGGTTATTTTGAAATAAAACAGGAATCAAGTGATGCTGCAACTTTCCAAACCTGCGTGCGCTGTCGCCATAAGAGAATGTAGGGTTGTTTCTGTTCGCTCAGTTTCACCTTTGCTTCACACTACCAGCCACGCTAGTCTACACTACCTGTCTCCCCAGGCAAAGGAATGATCTTAGCCTTAGCTTAGGTTGGCCAGCTTGTGCATGTAAATGTAGCGACTGAGGAGATGCAGGAAACCACTTCTGATAAATCCCAATCAATCTTATGGCCTTTGTGACCCAATCGGTACTTCTAATGACCAGCGCCGCTACCTTTTGGTAAACCAGAGAATAGATGATACGGTTTTTGGCGGAGTGGATGTGTGTGATGCTGCTCTCGCACATTTGCCGTCCAGTCACTGATGGTTTCAGTTTGATGGCGTTAAAGATCTTAAAGTTTGTCATCGTGCAGAGACCATATTCCGACTTCGCCATGCTCTGACATGCTCTGAGGCTGAGAGACAACGTGTTCACTCTGCTCTGTTGTCACGGTGACAGAAGAAAGAGGAGGAGCATAAGGAGGAGGAGATGCAATGGAGACACGAACACACACACCCCGCAGCACCGCGTTGACATGTGTTGTGTGTTTGTTTGTTGTGTTCGTTACCAGGACGATCATGGGTCCGTACGGCGCCAACCGAGCCGTTCAGAGGCTGGAGTTCAGGGACTGCAGGAAGGGACTTGGTGAGCTCTGACCTCTGACCTCTGGAGCTGTCATGACGATTCCATCTTTAACAGCAGTTTGGTGCTGTAGGTGTGAAGATAATTGGAGGCTACAGGGAGCCCAGCGGAGAACAGTTTGGGATCTACATCAAGCGGGTGGTCAGTGGGGGTCTGGCAGCTCTGGATGGTAGAAAACCCCATTCCCTCCATCATCACCCATGTTGTCGTTCCGGTCGATGATTATCACGGACTCGCTGTTTGCGTTCCAGGTCGGCTTAAAGCAGGCGACCTCATTTTGGACGTCAACAACATCAGTCTGGTTGGAGTGACCAATGAGAAGTGAGTAAACTTACCTTTAAATAAACCCATTATTCATCCGTATTGGTTATCTGTGACAAGCAGTGATGTCACACATGCCCTGTCCCCTGATAGGGCGGTGGAGATCCTGAGGATGGCCTCCCTCTCCAATCACATGTCCCTCCTAATTGCCAGAGATGAAGAATCCAGGTGAGGAAAATACACTTGCTCAAAGGATCCACTTCCACACCGACCTGCAGTTTGTTAGCATCGCTAACTGTTCTGTTGACACCATCCGCAGAAGTTTAAGCTGCTTTTTCACTGGAGGAACTACAGTCAAAAGGTAGCATCAGAAAAGTCCTGTCGATCAGTAGTTTCTGAAGGGGAACCATAAGGGGTTGGCAGCAGTCTTCAGCATCAACAAAAGGTGTCTAAAAGCTATGCTAATGCCATAGCAGGTATGGCTAATGGAAAATCTGTGGTGTGTTGAATCTTAGAAACACCTTTGTTGACATGAAAACAGCAGCAGGTTCTTGGTACTTTTCAGGTGTGATGTCATGTTTGCCCTCTTTCTGCCCCTGAGATGAACTGAGCTGGCACTTTTTTGTATGCCGGAGTTGGTATGTCAGCTCGCCATAGCGACACAAACAGGCAGTGACACAATCAGGACAGTAATGTGAGTTGGGGAAAGAGCTGATTGTAGACCCAGGACTCCAGAGATCAGCACAAACAAGGAACCACCAACGACGTCATCAAGGGATCCATTTATTGAGGACAAGCGAAGCATTAGCACAGATGTTCATGCAGATGTTCATGATGCTGTGGAAACAGAAAGCTACACAATAATGAGCAAGTAGAGCATCTAAGAGTCGCAAAACAACTAGCTGATAGGATGGAAGTGCAAACCACCCGATTCATTTCGCTGCAAGTTTATAAAAACAGCAGTACTTTTTTAGAGTTGAGCTGTTCCTCAGGCAACAGCCTGACTGAGAGGTTCTTGTTGTCCTGACTCATTTTCAGGTCACAATTTGTGGAGTTGATGGAAAAATGCAGCTCTGGGAATTCCTCACTTCCAGGACAGATTTCACCATCGCAGCAGCTCAGCACAGGTGCCACACTTGTTACACCCCTGTACGTCACACCCCTGTACATCACCTCCTGTCTGTCACACTCCTGGAATCACACCCCTGTAGTCCACACCTTTGTATGCCACACCCCTGTACTTCACCCCACTGTATGTGACACCCCTGTACTTAACACCACTGTACCTCACACCCTTGTACTTAACACAACTGTATATCACACCCCTGTACGTCACACCCCTGTACTTCACAGCCCCTGATGTCACACCCTGTACTTGACACTCCTTTACTTCACACCCCTGTATGTTACACCACTGGTTTGTCACACCCCTGTACTTCACACCCCTGTGTGTGACATGACTGGGATTTTTTACATGACCATGTGTTACATTCCCACAACTACACCTCATATGACTGTATGTTACACCAATGTACATCGCATTACTGTACATCATAAAACTATCACATTTAACATGACTTTACATCACAACTGGAACACAACTGTACATCACTATGAAGTACTGTGCTGTGTCACCACTCTGTCTTTTTTCATGACTAAATATTTCTCCTTGTGCTGATTATTATTCAGAATACTTTAATATTGTAGCTGCACATTTTCACGTATTTCCCGTCATTCTGCAGTGAAGTTGGTGGACACAGCTTCGTCTTCGTCTTCCTCCCGATCGGAAAGTCCTCAGCTCCTCAGTCCGAAAGAGGGCGTAACCACCCACAGCCACATTCCCACCAACACCCCTCAAAGCATACAGCCGCCCTCGCGTGTTTTCAGGTCTCAGATTTCATCAGCGTAAATCAGAACTTTGGGAACGAGAGATGTTTTGAAAAATGACAAATATGGTGACCAGTTTGCTATATAACTTCATGATTATTTTTTTAATTCCTGACATCAGTGACAGCATCATTCAGCTGATATGTGTTGCCAAGGCAACTGGCCTGGGACTGCTCATCAAGGGTGGGGCCAACCGAGCAGATGGACCAATGGTGTTTATTCAGGATCTGATGCCTGGAGGCGACTGTCAAAAGGTGGTTTTTATTATTTTCTTGAATTCCACAATTGTAGAATTTGTACATAACCTCCTCCACTACTCGCCCCGTTACGGGACAACCTGCACAGTTTCCCGCGCGAAGTGGCTTCCACCACGCCGCGGACCGGCCGCGCCTGCTGCCCCAGCCAATCAGCATCTACTCCGGCTGCCAGGCCGGCCCCTGGGGGTTTCCCGCCTTCCGCTACCGGCACCACGCCCACGGGACACTACCGGCATTTAAACCCGGGGCCGGAAGAGATCTGTTGCCAGATCGTCTCTGTGTTTTCTCGAGCGTTCCAGCACTTACATCGTGACCTGTATTTTGGAATTCTGATCTCTGCCTGTCCCCGACCTTGAGCCTGCCTGACCCTTGTCTGTCTGATTGTGAAACCACGGATCTCGACTACGGACTGTTTGACCCTGAGCCTGCTTAGCCCCCAGTTATTGAAGCTACATTAATAAAGACTTGTGTACACCAGAAGTCGTGTCGCACTTGGATCCAAACCGATCCCTGACAGAATTAGCACACATGAACCTGACTAGATTGTTTTTCTGCACAAAAACATATTTCTGTTCTGGCATATTTTTCAGATTTTAACCTTGAAGGTCTGTTCCTGTTTGTGCCGTTTCAGGACGGCCGGCTGCAGGTCGGGGATCAGCTGGTGTCCATCAACAAGGAGTCTTTGATCGGGGTGACACATGAGGAAGCTCGGAGTATCCTGGCACGTACTAAACTCAGGTACACACTGAAATAACAGCAGCCTGTGGTCTGTTGCTCACTGATTATTGCATCTTTCTGTGTTTTCATATGAGAGCAGACCAGATCCAACAGTGGAAATTGCCTTTATCCGCCGGAGTTTGTGGTCTGGCTCCAGCCGCGGGTCGCCCAACCTGCAGGCACCCGCAGGAGCTGTGACGAAGGCACCTGGGAGTCACAGCCGCTCCCCTGCAGCCAGGCGCGGTGACCAAAGTCACATCAGCTGAACAGCCCATCGGCGAAACCCTGCCAGCGGTCCGAGTCAGCCAGGTCAGGGCTCAGGTCTGATCCAGAACCACAAACTCAAGTCTGAGTGAGGAGGCATGAACGCGCTGAAATCACCTGTGCAGGTACAAGTGCATCCGGTCAGAGCAGAGCAGAGCTTCGCCTCTCCACCAGAGGGCGACACTGCCACTCAGAGCAGCTGTGGTAGGTGTCTGATCGTACACCACCGATGAGTTGTTTCAGTTTCATTAGGCTTTTCGTATGACACTGAATGACAACATATTTATGTTGAGTGTGCGTGTGTGTGCGCGTGTGTGTGTGTGTGTGTGTGTGTGTGTGTGTGTGTGTCTGTGCATGTGCGTGTGTGTGTGTGTGTGTGTGTGTGTGTGGCTGTCCAGAAGCTGCGGCCGTTGAACCTCATCAGAGCCAGCGTCTCAAACTGAACCACCTGGAACAGGTGTGTGTTCTTGTGTATTTTTGTGTGTGCCTGTGTGTTCCTGTTTTGTTGTATTGGTGTTGTGTGTAAGGCAGGCTGCAGGAACAAATAGTGGTAGTTTAAAGAACAACCATGTGCAAGGTAACACAATTAGGCCCCACTGTTGTATTTTTTAAGTGAAGTTGAGAGATTGTTTTCATTAAGCTGATCAGAGTAGAATGAAGAAAGATTGTTCTGGTAAACAGAAAAGAAAATACTGGGTGTGTTGTCTTTACAAATTAGCTCGTGATCAGCCATGATCATGAGACCAGCAGCTCTCGTGAAGAAAGTGGAGGTTGCTGTAATAGTGTAGTGTCCGTGGTTTGGAGAGGCCCTGAGGGAGATGTAGGGGCAGATAGGATAGCGGCTGTTCGAACCCAGAACCCTCTTCTAAACACACGATTTTTCTGCCGGTGAAAAGACAAATTGGAAGTTTATCCTGTGACGTTCACTAATAAACCGCTAATAAACAGATCAAAAATGAGCACTGGCTACAATCAATGGCATTACACCTGTGTGTGTGTTCCCCTGTGTGTGTGTTAAATTTTTGATGTCACATTTTGATCTCCGTCTGTGCGCGTGTGTGTTCAGGCTCTGGACAGGTGTGGGCTGAAGCCGTCAGAAGCCCAGCAGCAGGTCCTCAGGTCCAGGCTCAGAGCGGATCCAGCTGGAACCGTGTCCTTCACGGGTGAGACCACATCGGTCAGAAGCTGTGGCGGTCCTGGGTTCAGACCACTGAGCACAGATGCTCTGGTTTTCTCCACAAGCTTACCTTTCTGTTTAGCAGCTTAAGTCAAAATAAACAGCCATCAGTCGACCTTCAGCCTGTCCAATTCAATAACGCAGACTAAAGTAGATTATAACAGAATCAAAGCGATTAGAACAGACTGGAAAAGATTCAGACAGGCCTGAAAAGGACAGAACAGACCGGCCTGTAGAAACTATATCTCAGTTTGTTAAAAATCCATGTTTATTTGTGTGTTCAGATTTCCAAATGCTGATCCATGAGATGTTTGAGTCTCCGTCGGATGAACCAGAGGTTGCTGGTTCACGGTCCAGGTTGTTTGGATTGTTGGATTCACCCGGCAACCATCAGGTAAACCTGCAGCAGCATCAATCTGGTCATGGTTTCCTGTCCAAACATTTGACAACTTCTGGACAAAACAACTGAAACCCCCAAGAATGAGAAAGGTGATATTTATGCTGATGATGCTGTGATGTGATGTGACACCACGCTGATCCATCCTCATCATGTGGTTGCTCTGGTAACGATCTGTCCGTGAGGACTGGTTGTGTCACACAAGTAAAGATTTTCTACGCAGCTGGCCACACGCTGTCAGAGCAACAATCAATCGCCCTCCGAGAGCCGCGCGCGGTGTCGGGCTTCAAACGGACACTCCAGCACCGCACGTGGATCCCTCCTCAGATGAAAATAGTTCCTGCTGTGTTCCCGTCAACAGACCTCGCTGTCGGACTCGGAGGACCTGGAGGAGATGGAGCAGCTGAGGAAGGAACACATCGAGGCCCTGAGGGAGATGAAGAGGCTGCAGGTACTATAAAATCGCCATGCTTCTGCAGAAACGTTCCCATCATGCCTCGGGAGATAGGTCAGCTGTCCAATGTGTGTGTGTGTGTGTGTGTGTGTCCGTGTTTTACAGATAATTGAACATTTCTTGCTGTTATATTTGAAAATGGTGATTTTTTTCTTTTTGTGTCCTGCAGTAGAAGAATGTTAAGTAATCTGGCATGAAGCTAGTCGGTAAATAACATGTTTGCTGTCCAGGAGCAGCTGGTGGAGTCTCAGCAAGCGCACCATCAGATGGAGGAGGAGCTTAACAAAGTCAGACAGGTGAGTCCCACCTGTTTGTCATTTGTTTTCTGTGCGGCTAATACAGTTAGCATCGATCAGCCGTTTAGGTCAGTTGGGTCCATCAGATGGGAAATAAAACAGCTCAGACACACACACACGATACATCAGACAGGTCATGTGACCATGGTGGTGGTATAGTTTATGGTGGAGAAGCTGATAGTTGTTAAAGGTGAGATTCAGTATGACAGTTAAGCATCCCCAACATTTACAAAGGTGCTCCACTCCTCCTCATCCTCTCCTCTTCCTCTGGACAGGAACTGGAACTTTTAAGAACTGAGGAAAGTCAAGCGCTGACCACCCAGATCCAGCTGGCCGAGGAGGCCCAGAAGCAGGCTCGGGGGATGGAGATGGACTACGAGGAGGTGATCCACCTCCTGGAGGCCGAGATCGCTGAACTGAAGTCTCAGAGGATGGAACCATCTCTGCTGACCAGCAAGGTGGGGTTTTCTGTTCTAAGGACAGTTTTGTTGTCACATAATGAAGGGAAACGAGATTTTGTTGGCATTTTTAAGTTTTTATTTTAAAGCCTAAACCTTTTTTTAGGAGGACAAAGATGAGCTCAAGAAGAAAATTGCCATTCTAGAGTGTCAGCTACGGAAGAGCGAAACCGCCAGGAAGAGATTTGAGACGGCGGCTGGGAAACTGCTAAGTTTTGTGGAGGTAACTGTTGCTGTGAGCAGTCGCCATAGTGACCTACAGAGTGTCCAACAGATGGAGGTTACAGAAGGTGGGGTTTTGTGACGACTTTTATCAAAGCTATGTTGCTCAACACTGCCTCCAGTTTTCACAGTGGTACTGGAAAAACAAGGACGCAAAAACATAAACGACATAAACTGATGAGAGTGTTGCATCCTAACAAAATAAGAAAACTAAAGGTTCCTATTTGTTTTGCAGAACGTTCAAGAGTTTCTACTGGAAAACCATGGACCGCCCAAGAGCTACAGGTGTGTTTGTGTTTGTGTTTGTGTTTGTGTTTGTGTTTGTGTGTGTGTGTGTGTGTTTTCTTGTACTTGCTACACACTCAGAAGTTTGTAAATGGTGTGTTAAAAAGAGAAAATCTGCCCTGGCAGTTCTTGATGGTTCCACTGACGCGTCTTCTCCTGTTTCAGCTCTGGAGATCTTAAAGTTGGAGCTTCGTCTCTCACTGCACAACATAAAAAAAGCCCGTGGACTTCAGCCTCGCTCATTCAGGAGGCCAAGGAGCTCAGCAGGACGGTCAGATCTATGATGGAGGTGGACTGTAAGTGATTCCGGCTGCTCCTCCTTCCTCGTCCATCCTCTTCCTCCTGCTCCTCTGCTGCCCCGCATGCAACTAAAACCAAAGGAAAGCAAACCAGCCCCAACACACTAGCTGTTGTAACTGTCCTCCCCATTTCAGACCTTCTAGTGGATGTGGACCTTGGCGAGCCCTCTGAGACACCATCAGAGTTCACCATCAACTATGAAACCTCTTCCTCCTCCCTGAAAACTGGGCGTTCTCCGAACATTTGAAAGCTTTTTTACAGGCGTCTCTGTCAATCTGTCAGCTTTGAACCCCCATCATAACATCTCCATCTGACTTTCCTTTAAAATTCCAGACTTTAAAATCATTTAGCACTTGGAAAACGTGATTACACCGATCTATAAACACTGTCAGAACTGAAACGTTTGGTCTCCAAGCAGGTGACCGTTAACCAGAAGGTTTGCTGACTTGATTGAGTGTTCACGTTCTATCTTTGCACTAAACTCAAATTCAGATTTTATCAAGCTAATATTGCCGCTAGTCAGAAATTCTACTTCTAGGAATGAAAAGCTTCCTAAGTAAAAAGCACGTCAGCAACCAGCCGACAATCGTGGGGGTTTACAGCGGCCAAACCGTCGTCTGCAGGGTGTTCGGAGCCAAGCCGATAAAATCCTGGGTAGTTCAATCATTAGCTGCCAAGCTTCAGAGCTACGCTGGGTAAATGGCAATACTTTTTAATATATATAGCACGCCGGGATTTCAATGTGTTTAACAACAAGTCAAGAACAGCAACAAACAGCAGTTACAAAACAGAGGAGTGAAAAGAACTTTTTTTTTTTTTTAAGATGTTACAAGTTCAAGGACTCTCTGCTGTTTTTGGGGCTAGTTGTAGGCAAGACATAGACTCATGGATTTGGACAGAATGGAGTTGCTTTAGTCTAAAGCCAAGGACACCTTGTACAATTTTTGGAAATCTGTGTGTCATCAGCATAACAACAGGACACTTGTCTGAAAAATGTCACCAAACAATAAAACAGGACCCAAAGCGGAACCTGGCAGCACACCACAGGTAACGCAGGCTCAGGACGATGAGTGGTTACCTTTGGTGGCCACTAAACATCTAGCAGGTAAACCAGTGCTGTGTTCTTGTCCCTTTCTGACCTTGTGACTGGAGGTTACTGACATGTTGTGCTCTGAAAGCAGACTGGAATTTTGCCACTTGCTCATTTGTTCTTTTAAAGTCTGAAACCTCTTCAGCACGGACTTTCCTTCTTTTAAACATTTTTCAGCAGTGTTTGACTTTATGGCCAGAGACTGAAAAGTTGAAGTTGATGCAATAATTTAGCCATCCAAATAAACCACCCAGCAACACAGAAATCAGATATTAGGAAAGAGGAAGAGTAGCGTAATAATAAAGCTACGCTACCACTTCTGGACACTTCTGAAGGATAATTTAGATGCTTCTGATGTTTAAGTTTCTTTTTGTCCTTCAATATTTACTGAGTAAAATTAAATGGATGATCCATTTTCCTTGTTTTCATGATTATTTCCATGAGACTGTCAAATGAGCAACTTTATCAGTAACATAATGCACATTCACTGTGGTATTGCTTAAAAGCTGCTCTACCTCCTCTGAACGGCTAACTTAATGTTCAGATATATTTTTACTCTTCTTATAGCATGTGGCCAAAAGCAGAGACACGGAGGAGACGTCTGGGCTACTAACAAGATTGTAATGTAATGAAGATATGTAAATATGCTGAGAAACATTTTAACACTAGTCAATGAGTTGAAAATTCTGAGAAGCAGAGTTATGTTTGATCTTTTTGTCTGGGTTTGACAGGCAGATTTCACAACCGATCATTACCACACTCCCTGTTCTGTCACATGATCATGGACCTTTTCTCATCTGACAGCGGAGACCAAACATTCCTGAGGATCTCGTGATTATTAAAACAAAATCAACACAAAATAAATTAAAATCAACATGTTTAAAAGTCTTTATTGAAGTGTGTGTAAAAGCGAAAGAGCCAGTCTGCGTGGGTTTCCTGTGGTGGGCCAGTCACCTGTCCAAGCCTGTCCTGCGTCCCACCTGCTGGATTAGGCTCCGCCCCCGTGACCCTGATTAGCGACAAGTAGGGATGAACAGCTAATTTATTTTTTTTAGGTGCCCTGTGAATCACACATATTATTGGGTTTTAAACCCATTTTCTTTTTCATTTACTGGTCAAACTGGTGAAAAATATAACAAGTCAGTCATGTGATCAGGTTTGAACTGATGGCATCTTGAAAAAGGAAGATCTGCCGTTAAATTTAACAAGAAGTGAGTTGAGAGATGACTGATGTCTTTTGTCTGCATACATCTCAAAACTGCAGCAGCGGCATTCTGGATTATCCTTGCAGGTCACTCCAGCAACCGGAGCATCTGGAATTAGAGTAATCCAGACTTTAACAGACAGGAGTTTGGGTTTTGGTTTGCAGGTCTCCCTTACGGCTCGGAGGAGGCCTACACGGCAGATGGAGTCAAGTACTACATCAAGTAAGAGAAGCTAATCCAGATAATCCAGAAGAGTTTGTGACATGGGGAGAAAAAAAGACAATACTTTTGATAATATAAATGAGATGATCTGCAGGTTCACAGTTCTGGTCTTATTAGGTCTTATTTTTCAGTCATGTGACCCAGACGACATCATGGAGTCTTGACGTGCCCGGCAGCACCACCACCACCACCACAGGACCGCGGCGCCCTCCAGAAGTGTCTGATCTGAATGAGGGTTGGGACAAGGAGACCAAATCTGGTTTTGCTGTTGAGACCAACATGTGAAGACGAGATTTGTACAGTTTCCGCTGAGCTCAGACCTGGCGTGTTTTATCGATATTATCGAAACCTTGTATGTGAAGAGCTGATAGGTTTGTTTAGATATTAGGACCATTCTTGAACCACCTGGAGCAGTTTTAGCTTCGCTGAGCTCAGGTGACGCCACCATCAGGCCATTTTGTAAACATTTAATATGATTTTATAGGCGCTGTGGAGTGTAGCAGAAGCAACAAATGGGCGTACTTTCAGAAGATGAGTTGAGATGAGATAAAATAAGAGATTCTTTTATTCCACTAAGGGAGAATCCTTAACATTCCAATGAATTGGGTGTTTAGTGAGAAACAGGCTTTCTAACCACTGCTATAGTGTCCAGGCTAACGGGAGACGTCAGGAGGTCTTTGTTTGAACGCCAGTAGGCAGAGGTAGAGTCTTTTAGGGAGCTGCTCGGTGCTGTCAGGGTGTCTCGGAGAAGCTGATGGGTTCTGAATCAGGAAGGTCTTCTGGAGGGTCCTCAGAGGATGTTTGTCATCACCGAAAGACATAAAAAGGCCTATCAGGTGTGTTACAGCCAGGAAGCTCATGTCCCGCCTTCATCAATCACTCGTCACCTACTCTGGCAACCACTGTTGCTATGGAGACAGACATACAGGCATCGATGGATAAGTACACATGCTGCGGCGCATGAGAGTGGACGTGTGGAGCCCGCAGGAGTGGGAGGAGCTATACCCACAGGACCCTTCACTCATTGGATAAAAATGGGTCAAGCCAGCTCGTCAGCCAGTCATGTGACCTAGAAATACTACTGAGAGAGAGGAGAGAAAAAGGATGAGAAAGAGAAAGAGGGATTTGGGTGTGCACAGAGGGGTTTGGTTTTGGTGGAGGATGCCGACTTCTGCTCATCGACGCCGTCGATTTTGATTTTGGGAACTGATGCGAGGAGGCATCGTGGAGGAAAAGGCCCAAGAACCCTGGGTTCCTGCCTCGGGCCACCCACTGAGGGCCGAAGTCTCTGCTGGAGAACCTGCTGAAGAACCCGCTGCAGCCCCTCGGTGAGCCCGGCCAGAAGGGCCTGCTGTTGGTCACCGCGGGGGGTCTGTGTGACGCTGCAGGCTAACCTCACCAACTATTTTAGAGTGTTCCGGACACGCCAACAAAGCTGGAATCAGCACTTTTTTTTTAAACTGGAAGTCCCCGTGACGATGGTTGCTTGACTGTCACAGAAGTAATGAACAACTTTATGGCTCCAGAAAAACAGCCTCGCGAACAGGCACTCAGTTCATCTTGAGTGTGCAATATTCTGCCCAAATAAGCGTTAATCCTCCAAAATATGGAGGATCAAAATATCAGCTATATAAATAAGTAAATATTTAAATCTGTGTCATTTTTTCCCAAATCTATTTAAAGTGCACAATTTGACACAACCAGTTGACTTTTAACTACAATGTTTGCCCCAAAGTGCCCCCATTTGTGCCTGTTGTGTTGTCATCTGGTTCACTAACAACTGGGAAACTTGTCCAAAGGACCTCGGTGCCGAGAGCTTCGGATCTACTTTTCTACTTGCAGGCGTTGCGTTGAGTCCTGCCGGGACCCTCGGATCCCATTTTCCACAGCAGCGCGGTGAAATGTGAGACTAGCCAGGGTCACAAGGTGTCTGTAACCTGGTCTTCATTGTTTTGATGAAATAAAATCAAAATGTTTCGAAGACACGAGTTGACGCTGTTGTTATTGTTATTGTAGTTATCTTCCTTCCTCTCGCTACCTGTTTTTGATCAATTAAGCCAAATCTGGCTGTTCCTGCTAAAGTCTGCAGCTTCAAACTGCTTTTATGTACTCTTTCATCACGTCCATTTCTCTCAAGCTCCGCCCCTTTCCCTCAGACCTTCCTCTCTTCCGCCCTTAACATTGCTGGGGTCACTAACATCTCCCAAAGGTCTGATTAGCATCCTTCACTCATTCCTACACAAGACCTCGCCACTCCTCCACACCTCCGCTCACATTTTTAAAAATCTTTTTCTCATCTTCTGCAGGAGGTCGCTGAGATCCGCGTTTAATTGTCCTTCCTACAGATCAACTCCGGCTCTTCTTACTCAACCTTTCCAGATCCAGGTGGTTGGAACCAAATCCACCTTGACTGAGCAGATAAGGAATTCCATCTCTCTGTCTTCTCCTTTTTCTCAGATGTTGGCGTTTTCTTCATCATGAATCACTCCTCTCATGCTTCTATTTCTACAGCACCTTTCAAGCTCTGCTCCTCATCGTCACGAAAAAGAATCACCATGGAAACAAGGACCCACACTGCAGTAATCTGTTGCGCTGCTGCAATCTAAAGCTAAATTAGCCTATCCGGCATGCTTCTTCATTTCTTTTTATGTGTCCTGTTCCAAATGGAGAAGCCATGAGGCGTGTGCACACGAAAGCGAGGTCACATGTCTCTGCCTGCAGCAGAGGTGCACGTGCGCGTCTGCCTGTGTGTCGGTGTCACGTTTGAGGCAGCAAGGACATTCTGGTGATGCCTTCAGGGAAGTCATTCACACACACACACACACACACACACACACACACACACACACACACACACACATACAATCAGATTAAGAGGATTGTCAATATAAGGAATATTTACTTTGTTAATGAAGAAATAAGTAACCAGATCACCATCCGGGCCGCTGGCCTGGAAAGAGAAAACTCTGCATTGAGGCAGGAAGTGGCTGATCTGAGGAAAATGCCCAGTTTAACAAGGAGCATCCAATTTTTCCTTCAGATAATCAAATTTTCCATGATATCCTGTTTAAAGTCAGACTCGCTGACATTTTCCCAATATTAAAACTTTGGGACTTTTTTTTTCTTCTATGTAAATAAATTATCACAATGTTGATCCTTTAAAGGCTAAACTTTGGTGCAATATTTGGCTTTTCTCTGGCACATAGGCATGTATATTTCCCTTATGTATTTTCCAGTCCATCCAGTAGCGCCGTAGTGCCCCCTGCTGGCTGGATATAAATTAAATGCTTTTTTTCTGTTTCTGTGGCCTCTGAACTTTCCCACAGAGACAAGTAAACTAGCTCCAGGATTTATTCTGGTATTATTATTTTATATATTATGAGAGGTTTTAATGTTTATGCGGGGCTATTGGTTTGTAAAGAATTATATTTAGTGTTTATTTTGGGAAAGCTGCATGAACAAACACCAATTCACCCGGTGATACAGGAGCATTTTTTTTTTCAGCATTTTCTTGGTGTGCAGTCAAAGTAACTCCAACCCTGCCTGATTCCCAACCCTTCCGCATCCTCAAGTAGATGTAGCTGATGTGCAAATTTTCTTGTAGCTGAATGTTTCCCATGCATTTGTTATTCTATTTCTTGGTTTCTGTCAGCTGATCTGCCTGCTTCCTGTTGACCACTGAACACACATTTGTTTCCTGTATTCGTTGGTATTTTGATTTTCGTGATAAAAACGGGGAGTAATAATAGTCAGAAATGTGTCTCTGCCTTCTTCCTGTTGACTTTTATTCGTGAAAGCGTGAAAAAACAGGTCAACTCCTTCCAGATATGGTCTATGTGTAGTTCCAGGCCCTGACACCAGGTGGCAGGCAGACCATGCTAGTGTGGGCCGGGGTAAAAAAGCAGAGTTCCTGGACGTTTTTAAGCTGTCTTTAATCCATTATGAGCATTTGCTGATCACAGTATTGAGCAGTGAGCAGACTCATTAGGGCACAACCTCTTTGCTCCACCACAATGTGGCCTCATGAACAGCCTGGGCACCCAGGCGCTGGAGTTTCAGCCCCGTAGTAGTTCATGTTTGACCTTCTAACTGTCACTACAGAGAAGGTTGACTGAGCACCAGCTTCAGATGGCAGCTGTGCAGAACCGACACCACAGCTTCCCAGTTTACCCAGGAGTGACTGGTCTGCTGTCTTGGTCTGGTGAACGTGTGGGTGCTTGATAATGATTTCAGAAGCGTTTTCAGTAGTCAGACCACAGAAAGACGAGGAGTGACAGGAGACCACACCAGACCTGTGAAGGATCTCTGGATGGAGAAAGTGAGTTAGTCCACAGGAGATCAGGGATAATAAACTGAGATCCTCGGAGCTCAACCAGCTTTGGTCGACCTTTGTTAACATTAGAGTACAGGACTAGTTTGGGCCGGATCTCTGGAGGAGTTCTGCAGTGAACCAGCTCAGGTTGTGGGACGTCTTTGCAGTTACGGCTTCCATGTTTGTGGCTCACCTAAAAACTGGGGTTGTGCGATGCCGCTGTGTTGGGTGACCAGATCCCACCCACAGCTTGCCCCATCCTCCTAAAAGGTAGCTTAATCATTAACTTATCTTCTTTTATAATTGAAATGTTTTTTTCAATTAGAAAATAACAGTGACACTGAAACAAACATAAAAAACCACTACGGGAGCATCGTTTTTAATCCAACTGGGAGGTTTTTTGGCAGGAGGGAGACTTTGCTGGGGGGATGCTCTGCTTTTTATGTAAGAGGATTTGTGAGGACCTCGGTGGCTCCTGGCCTCTACAGACTCATCTGTCACACAGTGATGCAGCCAATCAGCTCCCAGCACAGGCCAGCAGCCAATGGAAAGAGGTCTTTTAGAGCCGGATGATTTGCTTATTTCAACTCCCTGAACATTTTAATGTGTTATAACCCCGGAGGATGAAGAAGGGTGGCCTTCATCACTGCCCCAACAACAGCAGGAAAGCAGCAGGGAGGAGTCAGAACAGATGTTTATTTATTTTCAGAAATATCACTGATTTAACGCTGCTGTTCAAAAAAAAAAAAAGCCAACGTTCTAAAGAGATCACAGATGAAGCACAACTATGACATGAAAACATCTCTGACATTTCTTTGAATGGTTTTGTTACCGATGAATCTGGCAAGTATGTAAAATTAGCATGTTGTTACATTTATCTTCAAATCCTAAGCTGCACGCACTATCGGTTAACAGAAAAAACATTTTGGTTTCTTAGATATTTCATCAACCACAAATTTTGATTTCTCCATTAAATGAAAAATTAGACCCGGATGAGGGTGGGAGCTAGAAGCGCCCCCTGCTGTCTACCTGCGGTACAACACACGATCTCCGTTTGTCATCAGGGTTGACGTCATTGATTAATCTGTGACATCACGAGGCCTCAGAGTTCCGGCTGGGTTGGACTGTTCATCTCCGAAGATTACATGACCTCAGGCCAAGGTCAGCTGGCAGAGCAGTGAGGACTGTTGTCACCGCCGGTCAGAAGGTCAGAACACCGATCTCCGTCTGTCTCCCCCCGGTTGTTCTTTGGTTTCCAGGTAGAGGTTGCCGGAGTCCACAACTTTGACAACGGACTGCTGGAGTCACCTGGGGACGTCCTGTGTTCCTCGTTGTTGATGGCGGTTTCAGGGAATTCTGGGATTTGTCGTTGGATTTCCACAGCTGTGACTCTGAAAGCACATCTTGTTCTGATCAGGTTTCTCCTGAATCAAACGTCAGCACATCACAGTTCAATAAAACCAACGACGCAATGCTGAGAAGGCAGAGCTAACAGGGACACTGTTAGCATCAACAGGAGCCATCCCGTTCCAGGTGATGGAACAGGTGACACCAGGCCCTTCACCCCCGCTTGTGGGTGTTTACCGCCCAGCTTCAGTGTAGGTATTCCTGGGCTGACCCTTGGGGTCAACTCCAGCGTCTCCTCACCTGCACTCCTCTCTTCCTCAGACCAGTGTGCTCCTCTTCTCCCTCTCTACTCTGTCCCGGCTCAGCTCCGGCGTTGGCAGCTCACCGTGGCTCGCCGCCATGTTGTTGGGCTCATAACGGGAGGAGGCCGGCGAGTTCTGCATGACCACCAGGCGGATGGGCGACTGGCTGGGTTGCGGCGGCACGTTGTCAGGGGCGTACTCCTTGGTGGGGTCTTTGCCCCGGCAGTCGTACAGGATGCAGGAGATGAGGAAGACGAGGAGGAGGATGACGTAACTAGCCACCAGGATGATGAGGTTCAGGGTGACGGGGTCGATCTCCAGGTAAAACTCCATGAAACCCATGGCGGCCGCTTCATATCTCGCCAGCTAATGGAGAACGCTGAGATCGGAAAGAAGGATGGAGCGAAAGAGCAAATGACAGCGATGAAGGTGGGTGAGGGAGGGGTCGACAGCCGGACCGTAATCCCCTCTGCTCCGCCAGCTTGTCGGCAGCCAATGACTAAAGCTGCTCATTTTTAATAACTTAAGTCTCCATTTTGATTTCACAAACATTCAACAGTCAGCCAGATGTAGGCGGGGACGCGCACCTGTCAAGCTGCCATCAGCGTGGCTCTGTGGATTTCCAGCATGTAATAGCTGCTATTGCATCACGGCGATTATTTTTACACGCCAAATTAGATTAAAAGCACTGAAGGTCGCAGAACGCACTGCGGTTCTGCTGGAAACATGCAATTTTCAGATTACGGCTGGTAGCACGTTAGCATGTCCTGGTGACGGCGCTTTCTTCGGCCTCAGAGTTGACTGTGACAAAACATCCATGTGACGTAGGAAGTCCTCCCAGCGGAGATTTCGCCATTTCACTTTCACCATCGAGGGTGCAACTGTCAGCACATCTCTGCCGTGCATATAGAAGTACTTTATTAATATTTCTATTCTAAAACTTTGATGGAGAAAAATGCCAGGATGTCATGCTAAAAGCTCCGTGCTAGCCTAAAATGAATATGTTTGACGCGCGACCACAGCGCCTTTACGTTGCACATCTTCTCCTCCTGCAGGAGGCATCCCTTCATCTGCGGCCCCAGTTGTTTGGCTCATCTTCAGAGTCACATGACGTCCAGTTTCATCTGTCTGAACTTTGTTCTCTAAGGTTCTCAATGTCTGGTGCTCATGGAGAACAAAGACCTGCAGACAGACCTGAACATCTGTCTAAATAAAGCTCCAGCAATAAAAAAGAGGATATCCAGCTGTAGTAAAACAGATTCAGGAAACTGTTCTGCTGGCAGAGACCTCCCCGGCGTCCTGGTCAGCGCCAGAGCAGAGGGGGCGGGGTTGAAATAACAGAACCAGAGAAAACAAAGTGGATATTAAAGACAGATGAGGCAGGACGAGCGTTATGGAGCGGAGCTTCAGCCAGAACCAAACCAAGCCATGGCATGTGACCTTTTTCGTGATCATGTTGTTCACGAAAAATGCAAATCGTGAACAACATGATCAGAGCATATAAGCTATACTCAGCAACTTATTTAGCATCCAAATTTTACTAATACTTATTTATGCAAAAGCTATTTTTGTTTGAGACTGCTGATTCGCTGACTTGACTGTCATGTGATCTGTCAGCTTTAGCCTCCATCTTTCATATTAAGTGTCATTCTGAAAACAATGAATTACCATTTCCCTCCAGTTTCATTTACACGTCATAAACACACACACTTGTTTCTGAAATTAGACTTGGCATGAGAAGGTTTCCATACGTTAACTTCCATCAGAGCTGGTCTGCTCTGAAGTCGACCTTCAGGTTCTGCTTCCTGTTATCCCGCTTGCCTCGTTGCCTCATCATGCCGCCTCTTTGCGTGCCAGGCTCGGGGTGAGGTGGTGAGCCGGGATGAGGTGGGGTCGCCGTGTTGGAGGAAGGGAGGGAGGTTTGGGATTTCCCCCTTCTGATCTGTGATCACAGAGGGGGCACGCGGGGAAATGATGTATACGCTCGTGGTCGTGGAGGCTTAGCGCTCTTTTTTGCACTTTCTGGCTGCCGACTTGTTTTCTGCTTGTCTCTAAATTAAGCAAAATACATACCATTTAGTTTCAGTTCAAACTAGCATGTTGCACGTTCCCAAAACTGCTCTGAAGACTTGAACCAACAAAAATCATCACAGCAGCTCTTAATCTAAAATCAGTTTTAAATCATTGGTAAATATATATTAGCCCCATTATATTAATAAATATATATATATAGCTCCAGTTAATGTATGTTAAATTTATGCTAGCTGGATTTTTAAAAAGGATTACATCAAAATTCTAAACAGGTATGTTATAAATCTGCTGTTGTTACATGATTGAGTGCATGATCTGATGCCAGGCTGTGATGACTGCTGACAACTAAGGAACCCAATTAGCTTTGCACTTAAACATAAAGTATTTACCACAGACATCCATATAAAGTGCAAACAGCGTGTGACTGAAAACAAAAAAAGTACTCCTCTCCTGATACATTATTTTGGAGAGATGAACTGACTAGCATTGCATTTCTCTACATGCATTACACATAAGACTCCGGGAGAGGACTTTGTTGAGTTCCATAAACGCATCTTTGGTTCTTTCAGTAAAAATGAGAAGAACTGTATATTTAAATCCTTCTACTATGAGAGGAAACATTCAGTGAGGATTAGGAAAGTACCATTAGAACTCAACATAAGACTCCTCCTCACACTCGAGAATTTGGTTTCAGCTCCTCGTCCCCTGCTGGTCGGCTGCAGGACTGTTCCTGGGCTCCTGCCATATTCAGTATGTCGATGAGAAAAAGGCAGAATCCAGCAGAATAAATGTTGACACATCAGATAGTTTCTCTCAAAGAAAGTCCGTGTGATGATTGAAAAAGGGGCCGAACTTCACTGACAGTTGCTGAAGATGTGTTATTGGCTCCTCCCACCCTGTTTGGAAAAGAATGACACATTAAATTTAACATATCGGTTTTGCAGATAAAGAAGGTCAAGATTCTGATACTGCGCCTAACCTTCAGACCATGCAGTGCCCCTGTCCGACCACAAGGGGCGTCTGGCTCTCCCTCCGTTTATTTTTCTTCTTCCTGAGTTGGAGCCTCCAGCAGAGGGCGCTGGAACCCAGCAGAACCGACCCAGCGCAAAGCAGAAACAGGCCCAGGACCGAGATGACCGAGCCATGTGAGTTAAAGGCGTACGCCACGGCTGTCACCACCACGCCGGCGACCAGGACCACCGCGCCAAACGGCACGGTGCAGCGGTAGCAGGAGACCTCCGTCCCGCCGGTGGTCGCCAGCAGCTGGCTCTCATTAATGTACGGAATTCGGGTTGTCACCATGACAACGTGGTCCCTCCTGGGCTTCTCGACCGAGGTTGAGGTCTTGGCAGTGCTCTGAGGGACCCTGTGGTGGTCGTCAAGCATGACCTGACTGGTCAAGTAGAGGTGCGCCATGTTGGTCAGCAGCAGCCAATCACAGCACAGCTACCTGCAACAACAGCTCTCTTTTACCTAAATAGTTTGCATTTGTTTGGTTCTTTTGTGCATCAGATTTAACCAGCTAACCTCAATAATGGTAAAATGATTAACATTGATGTGAACGCACCTTAAGTTTAGCTCTTAAGTGACTTTATGAAAACCACATGACAACACAACTCTTTTGTCCCTAACTTAAACACTGTCATCACCGAGGAGATCTGAAAGTCTAAATTCAAACAAAACAAAAATAAATTAAAAAACCAAACTATTCTCACGCTGATGTAAAAATGAACATCGTCGTCTGAGAAAGACAGAAAGACGAAACTTACAGGGAGCAGATCCTCATCCTCAGCTCTGCACAAAGAAACGGCCATCAGAACACCAGGGGCGGGACCAGCACCACCGGACCAAGCCCACTCTCCCCCAGCCCACCCACTCGTCAACCTTTAACTCTTTCCTCAATCAGTCAGATTACTTCCATAACACTGATTATACTTGCAGATGCCTAACACGTGAAGGATAGCAAGGATCAATAGCCTGTGGTACTGGGACGGGCTGGATGGTTATAGGGACGGGTATTATTGAGATAGAAAGGGTACATGGACTGGCTCTTCTGGAGCAGAGAGGGTAAATGGACCGGTTCTCCTGGGAGGGGAGAGGGTCAGGGAGGGTCAGGAAGCCCCACAGAGTCCTTTGATCCACATGTTGTCCCCTCAGAACCTGCTGACCCCAGCATAAAAGCTGCACCCAGCTGGAAGACCACATGGAGTCCAGTCGCAGTCACGCTGATAGCTTCCTGGTTCTGAGGATCCAACTTTATACAGATACCACTTTCTGTTTTAATCTGAGCCAGATCCATGGATGCTGCTGAACCACTTCCTTCCCTCATCCGTTGTTCTGGATGATGTGAACGGTTGGGTTCAGAGGTTCGGATCCAGGGCTCAGGATACCTGCTCCGTGGCTTCTGACGGCAGCAGAGTTTCACACTCCGATGACGGTCTTCCTCTGGGCTGCTTCCTGTCGGTACAGGTGTGTTTGCGCTCTGGCTTCTGACACGGGGTTTGAGCTTCTGCAGCGGTGCTCTGCAGAAGGGTTGCTCTGCAGGAGGGAAAATGTGAATAGGAAAACTCTGTCAGACATTTTCTGACAGAGAAAATCACAAAACTTAGATGTTAACCTGATTTTTTTTGTGCAAGACACTTTTTAATTGATTGAAAAAAATGGTGCTGAACATTGCTAAAGAACCTTGAATCTAAACCTAGGTCCGGTAAACACAAGCAAACACCAACCATAACCTTCACAGTTCTCACCAAATGGCCCTCAAATTGACTCTCAGTAGAAGAAAAGAACAACCTGAAGATCTGGAGACCATAAGAACGGAGAACAGTAGAACCTTCAGGTTCCCCCTGGTCTTTTCTTGGTTTTTTCCGCCACCTAGTGGCTACAGGCAAGAACAACAACCATACTGATTCTTTCCTGTCGGTGGTTCTCCACTCAAACACTCCAGAATAAATAAAGTAAAAGTGAGTCTCACACATCCATCCATCTCTGTTCTAGAGAAAAACTAAAATTATTCATCAATAGTCACGCGCTTAGTTCTGAAACTTGAACTCCGGTGGTCTTTATTGTCTCCGGATCGACCATGTTTAAGGTGTTTCTACAGCTTGGTTGGACGTGCACACACACACACACACACACACACACACACACACACACACACACACACACACACACACACACAACAGGTGTTACAGTAAAAACTAAACCACGAGGTCAGTAAATACATCAAATGCAGGGTCGTATCCAGGCAAAGATCTGCTGAAGACTTTTTAAAAAGAAATATAAAAGAGCCAACTGGAACATTTGAAGCTTAAACTAACATAAAAACAACAAAATCTCCTGGTTAGCGACCGTAAATCTCCTCATCTGGCCTCGGGGGAATGAAAAGCGCGTTTCTGTCTGATGTTGGTGGACAACAAACATAATTAGTCTTCCTTCATTCCTTCACAACCACTTCCTGCCTCTTATCTCTCCTCCTCTCATGGAAGAACTTCATCCCTGCACTCATCCTTCATTCTTTCCACCACCCTCCCTCCCTCCTTCTCCACTTTCCTTCTTTTTTTCTTCTTCCCCCTCTTTAATTGTTCTTCCCTCCCACTCGGGTTTTCATTCCTCTTCCTGTTCTTCCCTTCTTTCCACTCGCTCCCAGTCTCTCTTCTTCCATCTCTGTCGAACCTAGATCCGGCTCTGGAACCGGACTTCTCCCAGGGTTCTGGTCCAGTTCTGGAGCGGATTCGGCCTCAGATGGGACAGATGTTCAACCTCATGGAAACCTGATCGGCTCGGTTCGGCTCGGTTCGGCTCGGCCCGGAGCGCTTGTTTTTCTATTATTTTGCTCTTATCCGGGCATCTGGGGGATCGGATGGTTCTGATCCGGGCGGGGAGACGGGAGCAAACTCTTCATTCCTGCAGAAAGAAGCCGGTTCCGAAGTAGAAGACGGTGAGTTGGACCGTTGGTGTTGCTGATGTTGCCGCATCTGCCAACTCGTCTGATGGTTGACCAACTTTTAGGTGGAAACTGTAAACATTAACAACGAACTAACCAACCAGAAAACCAGAGAAGTGAACAGAAAATGTGATTTTAGCAGCAAATGTTTTGATTTTTGAACGTTTTTTTTAAAAAAAAAACAAAAACAAAAAAACCCACCGTCAGACCGACTCTGAGAGAACTTATTTTTCTACTGTCAAAATAAAAAAGTGTCATAATTAACTACCTGCTCGAACTTTAACTTAAAAAAAAAAATAAATCATTTGTTTACCAGTGTTTTAAGTAAATTGATTAACGTCATCATTTTAATGTCCCAACAGCAGTTATATTATTTATTAATTAGCTGCATGCTATGTGTAGCCTACATAATTAGCCAGCCAACAGTCTGTAAAAACATAACAACAGTAGTTTGTCACACTGATAAACGAAAGGTTAGCTTCTACTAGCATTAGCTAACATAGATGTATGATGACAATGATAGAATAGAATAGAATCTATGTTCATCCCACAACAGGGAAATTTCACTGTTCCAGCAGCATAAACATTAGAGAACAATTTGAAATTAGAAAGAGGAAGACAAAATTAATCAAATTTGATTGATTTGGCGGTGCTTTAATGAGAGCGTCTCTCTGTCCTGTGCAGACATGGCTGAAGATGTCTGTGGATTCTGAGAATTCCTTCCTCCTACCGACACCTCAAGACTTGAGGACTTCCTGCGTCTTTCAGGCCACAGAGGAACAGGATGAAGGCCCCGGAGGGGCCGAGGAGAGGTAACGGTTCTCCGCAAAGTTCCTCACAGGGTTGCCAGATGAGGATGTTTGAAGTGTGTACCAAAGAAACTCGTCATGTTTTGAAGGTAATGGCCGTAAACATGCAGATTATAGCCCTCAACGCAATTTCACCTGAAAATCTCATAGATCATTTGGAAAAGAGCCACCTTTTCCTGGGTGAACTGCACTGAACAGCCCAGAATATCAAAGGGGACTATGTGACCTCCAACCGGATGTGGAGTTTATCTATAGATGTGGGATGTAAAGCTCATCAGATTAGTTTTACTGATGTTATTAAACATGCGGTTGCTGCAGATGTGGTGTTTTGATGTCGTAGTTTTGAATCAGTCTCTGTCCTGCAGCGTCCTGGAGATGCTGAGTTTCTCCAAGTTCTCCGACCTGGAGACATGGCTCTGCATGCCCTCTTCCTTGCTGCTGCCCGGACCTCTGGAATCCACGCGCACCTCCTCCTCCTCCTCTTCCTCCTCACATGCATCTGGTCTCTCCTCCCGTCCTGTCTCCTGCTCCTCCTCCAGCTTACCCGCCGCAGACTTTCGCCGCTCCACCTACAGCGAGCCAGCAGACTGTGACACCATTTTCAGGTCAGCCAGTAACCTCCAAACAGGTTTAAAAGTGTTTGTGGTGCTTGTGCAACGTGTCATGTTGTGACCTGGTCAGGGCAACTACAGGAACCCGAGAGGGTCAAAACAATCACACCTGTGCTAGCGTTCAATTGGCCAGCAGGGGGAGACATCGCGCCACATTAAATCAACAGTATTAATTCTTTTTAATGACTGACCTCTCACTCTCTCTCTCTTTGTCTCCCTTCCTCTCTCTCTCTCTCTCTGTCACACACACACATACACCCACACACGCCCACACACACACACAACATAATAAACCAAATCTTTGTCGATCGCCTCTCTTGCCACACATCTGGACTTCTGGACTTGCTGCAGGTCTTCAGACTTCCTGACGTTGGTGAAGGAGATGCCATCTCTAGCCACGCCTCCTGTCCCTCTTCTCTCCTCCACCCCCTCTTCCACTGCCCCAGGTTTAGGGACCTCAACCACTGACTCCCCTGGTGGGGTTAACATCAGGAAGCGGCGGCGGCTGGCTGCCAGCCCAGGAGGCCTCCGCTGGAACTCTGCAGGTAAGCTGCCAGCCCCTGAGCGAAACCCAGAACCAGACCAGCACAAGTGTGGCAACACCCCAAGATCCTGTTTACACTGTCTGGGGACTTCACTTCCTATCTTTGGCTCCACCCTTCTAGAAAATGTTAATAAGCTTCCTGATAGATTATACAATTGCCCTCACAGCAAGAAGGTTCTCCCCACGTCTTTGCGGGTTCTCTTTGGGTTCTCCAGCTTTCTCCCACGGCCTGAAGACATGCGTCTGGGCTGAGCTGGTGGCTCGGAATGGACTGTAGGTGTAAATAACAGTCTGAAAGCCTGTTTTGTGTCTATAATGAGGTGGAGACTAGTCCAGAGTGGACGTGCCTCTCGCCATCTGGGATGAGGTTCTGGTTCTGATCCAGACAAAAGATTCACTGATCACATTGCCCGTGTGTGTTTGTGTGTGTGCGTGCGTGAAAGTGCGTGGGGTGTACATTGACAAAGATGTCTCTGGTTTCTCCCATCCAGGTTTGGTGCAGCGAGACTTGTGGTCACCTGATCGCTCTCCGGTGTCGGGGCGGACGGCGGCAGGAGGAGGAGGAGGAGGAGCGGGAAACCTCCCCCCATCCAAGGGAGGCGTGCTGATGTGTGCTGGGGAACGAGTGATTTTGAGGAAGACCGTTTCAATCGACGAGCAACTTTTGCAGGTGGGAGGCAGAGAGCAACCCCACCTGAGACTGTGGAGGCGCTGGGACAGAGGCTACAAGAAGGCGTGCAGCGTCCAGGTGAGCGCAGGCCCGTGTGAGGAATGGTGACGCTCACGTCCAGAACGAGTTTAGGACTTTACAGACTGTCACTATTGGTTCTGCACATGACTTTCTGCCTTCAGGGTGCCCAGACCCAGTCCTGAGGGAAGCATCCCAGCCAGGTTTTCTGTCCTACCAGTCAGAAACCACTTTGATGGGATCCCAGGTGAAAGCCTTTTTGCCTGGTAGGATTGAAAACCCGGGTGGATTTATGCCCTTAGGACTGGATCTGGACACCGCACCATGGTTTTATAACAGGGTTTTGCTGGATGGTTTTTTTTTTGACTGATCAAATTTTTATTCTTTTTTCTAACACTCTTTACCATTTTGTTTGAACATATGATGCAGCTGGGTAAACTGTCGACCTGTTTTGCTGGCTGGTTTTCCAGAAATTGTCCAGTAAATGGAATAATAGATCAGATAAGAAACAGCTAAAAAACAACACAAAACAAAAAACACGAGGTCTAAAAAAAAACGAGTTTCAATCATTTAATAAGTGTAAAAATGAAGTTTACACTGTCTTCAAATCAGTTTTTGAAGATTTCTTAGAATTTGTTTTATCCCACACATCTGACTGCTTTGCTGTCACAGAGCGATTTTCTGTCCTGCCAACACATGATCAACCTTCAGATTATTTAAAATTTAATCATGTGGGTCACGTAAACATGATCTCTATATTTAAGATCCCAGATTATCCTGCTAATCTCATTTGAGCCCACTTTTATGATAACTTGCTAACACCAACTATTTAAAAGGTAAAGTTATCTAGAAACTGTTGCTTGCCGTCAATCAGAATGTTTCAGCAGTACCTTGTTACCGTGACAACAAAGTTATTCAACGTGCGTGTCCTCGTTGGCTCCCGGGCTGTTTTATTGCTCGGCCGGGTGCTGGCGTTCCTGCTCAGGCGCGTCCTGCCGTGGTGGCCAGAACCGGAGCGGCAGATGAAGACCTTCTGCTCCAGTGTCTGTGTAAATAATAGATATCCAGGTAACGCCGGCAGCTACGGGACAGCGCAGAGACACAAGCACGCTGCTCAGATGGAAAAGTTCCCAGCAGCCTCTGGTGTTTACCTGGCCAGCCGCAGCGGCGGCGGCAGCAGCAGCAGGTGGTGGGCATCAGCCCGGCCTCATCAATTACTCATGATGGCTTCACGACCAAGTTTCAGTGTCCCAAAGCTCCGTTCTTGAAGCTGCTGAACCAGCGGAATATTGATCAGACAAAACAGCAGAGGCAGCAGGGGGGCGCTCCTCTAGGGCCTGTTCTAGAATTCAGCCTTTTTGGATTGATGGACGGATGGATGGATGAGCGCCATCCGATCTGTCGAAGACCCTGCTGGGTCCAAACCTGTCATGTCCTGGCTGACCTGACTCATCTTCTGTCTCCTTGCAGAGTTTGGAAACGTCACCTCAGCACGACAGCAGAAAAAAGTGAGTCTTCTGTCCTTCCTCCCTCTCTTCATTCCTTCCTTCCTTGATTCCTTACTTCCTTCCGTTTTTTTACCAGCTCATAAAACACGATTGCTAATTCGGCGATGATTCCGGTCAAATTTACCAATTATATTAATCATCAGTCCCAAGATCTTAAACTAAATTTATTTTCATAAACACTCAATTAGTTTATTTAGGTAATTTAGTTGTATGATTATTATAACTTTCTGAAAATACTAAAAATTTACAATCAGGAAAATGGATTGAGTGTATTGACTGTGAGATTGTGATTGATGACAGGTGCTTGTGTTAAATAATGATTGTGGATTGATGATGATGATGGTGGTAATGAGGATGATGATGTTGATGATGATAAAGATGATGGTGATGATGGGATGATGATGATGAGGATGAATTCCTAATTGAGGCGTGTGGAGCAGACTTTACATTGCTTTAATTTCACTGCTACACACACACAACCACACACACAAACACACACAAACATTACTCTTAATTGCTACCCTGTGTGCGTTGCCATGGCAATTGAAGAGGAAAGGCAGGTTCAGAGCAGTTTTAGCGTTGTATTGTGTCTCCTATTGTCTGTGAATGTGGCCGTGGCCTTCGCGTTAACAGGGAGACAGATAATGACATCATCTTTTCTTACACAGCACATTTTAAATTGAAACACATCAATAAATGAAACAAACCAGGACACGATGGTGGAGAGAAATGTCTGAATGAAAAAAGAAACAAAGCTTGAGTGACTCACTCTGAAACTGATCTTTATGCCAACTGGAGCCATTTGTTTTACTCCATTAATACTTGGATACAGATGATTTACAGATGTATCGCACACACCTGACGACTGTGGCTGGGTCACGGTGGTTACCGGTGTGAAATCTCAGATTAAACATGACCTGACGCCGACCACTTCGGCTGCCCTAGCTAGGCCCGTTGTCTGTGCTAGCTAGCTGCAGTAGCAGAACTGGGAGTGCTCCGGTAATGTGCAAATTCCTTCTTGCATTTTGCACACGAGTGTACTTTTATCCAGGTTTTCACTCGGGAGTTTTTTTATACCCAACGTTTCCACCCAGTGACGACTCCTCGGTTTCCATTTCTCCTCTTTAGTTCTGCGCATCAGTATTACGGCTATGATGGGAATTCCTGCAATGAGCAACATTCCGCGCTGTGTGGAGTGCAGAAATGAATCACCATTGAATACGTTTTTTTCCTTTTGTTTTTTTCTATAACTAAGTAATTGTAATTACCCGATAAATTCCCATCCCTAGCTTTTATTTCTCTTTCTGTATTTTTTTCTATTGAATAACTAATTGTTTTCCGTCTGTTTATTTGCATCCGTCTGCGTGACATCAGTGTTTTTCACTGGTGACTTCAGTCTTTAGCAGCAGGTTGAATCCAAACTGTTCCTCCGCTCTTTCCACACCTCTCTTCCTCACTTGTTGCTCCTACCCCGTAACCATGGCAACTGCAGCTGTTAGCCAATGAGCGACTGCTGTTGCTGCGGCCACAATGTTCTCATTCCTTTAAAAATGTCCTTACTTTACCGGTAAAATGTATAATCTGGTTCTCACTTTGTAGCATGGAGAACACACACTCAGACACAACAATACACATACCCTTGCACACATGCACACAGACACACACACACACACACACACACACACACACACACACACTAATACAAACCAGGTATGGCAAAAATTTAGAATAGAAAAAACAAACTTTTCAGCCATTTTCGTCTGTTTGGACAATGACCACATGAGCCCAGGCCCCTCCCACATCTGCGGGTGTTAGGGCAGCAGTCAGAGAGTGGTTGGGGCTTAACAATCCAGATGTTCAGTCACTTGGTATCTCATCTTCCTTTTTTCCCCTTCAGCCCCTGCTCCTGACCATCGCTTACTGACCCTAATTTCCTCACCTCCTTACACTCACCTCCTTATCTTCACCTACTCTCACTCATCTCCTAACACACACTCACCTCCCCATCCTTATCTTCTCACACCCTTCTCCTCACACACACTCACCTCCTCATCTTTACCTCCTCACACTCATCTCTTCACACAGTCACCCCTCATCACCTTCGTCTCCTCAGCGCCTTCTCCTCAGTGAGGAGAAACTCCTCCCCTTTGCTCAGCTCCTTAGTTGCTCCCAGCTGCTGCCCCTCCTCCACCCGTGTTCCTCCGTGCTTCTCTTGCTCTCTTTCAGCTGCATGCGAGCATTTTATGATGTGTTGGACAGTAAACTGGTCTTCAGTAGCGTCAGTTTGAGCCGGAGCTCAGGAGTAAGGAGCAGCTGGAGACGTTCCACAGCATGGAGGAGAAGGTGCGAGGCTTCGGGGGGGTCTGCTCCCTTCTGGAGATGATCCTGTAAGGAGGAGGTGTAAGATCCGCTCTGGGATCCCAGAACCTCCAGCCCTCAGAGTGAGTCACATGTGAGCAGTTTCCACACTGGTTCTTGCTCCACATGTTCTGGACTGAACTCTCTTCGGGATTCTGATGCTGTGGAGACGGAATTCTGAGCTTCGTGCTTAAATCTTAAACATCCAACATTACCGTAGCATTGCAGAGGTGTGTGTTTGTGTGTGTGTGTGCGTGCGTGGAGTTTGTTCGCTGTTAAATGTCACCGTTGAGTTACTAAGTTGACAGTGTGAGTATTAATATAAAATTTACCATTAGTGGTCAGTTATTGTGATCCATCACATAATCATTTTAACTGCCATAATATGATGTCAGTGTGAATATTAGTGATTTCCTTTCTGTCTGCACATGTTTTACGTACAGAGAAAATAAAACGTCTGACTTTTTGTGTGTGTGTGTGTGTGTGTGTGTGTGTGTGTGTGTGTGTGTGTGTGTGTGTGTGCGTGTGTGTGTGAGATAGGTCTGACAGTAAGGTGAATCGGTTCGCTCAGAGGTGGAACCAAAAACCAGGACCAGGAGATGCTCTGATCCAAAACTCCAATCCCCTGCTGATTTACACGGGAAACCCCCGAACGTCTGTGAGCCTGAACAGGTGACACGCACACACACGCGCTCACACACACACACGTTTGGCAATATTATACAACTATATTGCCTATGGGCCTTAGCTGCTAAAACCATATTTGTATGTGTGTGTGTGTCCGTAAGAGAAAGAGAGCAGAAGAATCCTTCTTGTTAAAATTGATTATGTAGGACATTTGACCTCTGACCCTGCTGTAAGTGTATGCATTGTCACTATTAGCGCCACCATTGAGGTCATGTCACAGCTGGTTTCGATCTGTCTGTCAGCAAAATAGCTTAATGAACGTTTCAGAAAGTGTTGATAATGGGCAGAGGAACAGCTGACTAAATGTCAGTGATGTTCTGGATTCCAGAAGGACTTTTTGACCTTTTGAGGTTTGATTGATCAAGGGTCATAGGCCAAGTTCACTGGCCAGGGGGCTTTGATCATAATGCAAACTACCATGTTATCTAACCTAGTGCTACTACTGCCTAAACGCTGACCTTGGCAGAGATCTGAGTGTTTTTCTAGTTTTCTTCTGTCTGCGTTTGGGTTTTGGTGGTTCCTGCCACAAAATGAAAGCATTCCCTGGCGTTTGTGTTCGGACTTACCAGACGCCTCTCGGGCCTGATGAGCCAGCAGAAGCAGAATCTTCAGTCGACCCAGGACAGGAAGGGCACTGACGGGCCCACCTCCCCCAGTGCCGCCAAACGACTTTACAGGAACCTATCTGAGAAGCTGCGCGGGAGCACCTCCTCTTTCGAGGACACACACTTCTTTGGAAAAATGGACCGCCTTCGCAAAAGTTCGGTGAGTCCTCGGAGGACTGCAGGTTATCGAGAATGGGAAACTAGTCATTCACCTGTAAATCAGGCACGGCTGGTTTAGGCTCCACTGCGCAGTTGGTTGCCCATAAACCTCACCCTGTAGGCCCTGGAGAAGATCTTCCAGAGGCTCTTCCCAGTATGCCTCCAGGGGTCATTGGATTACCCAATCACGCTAGTTTTTTCCGGTGTTGTCAGACGATGCCCAGTAACGAGGTGCTGGTGGAGGCCGTGGAGCAGCAGGACCTGGACGCGGTTCAGATCCTCCTGTACCAGTTTTCAGCCGAGGACCTGGACTTGAACACACCTGACAGTCGCGGCTTGACGCCACTCGACATCGCCATCATGACCAACAACATACCCATCGCCAAACTGCTGCTCAAGGCTGGTGCCAAGGAGAGCCCACACTGTGAGTCTGCAGTACCTGTGAATATCGTACACCAGGGGAACCATTATCCCAACTGACACTGTTTATTTGCTTTGCGATAGCGTAAGTGTCATTTTTCATCATCGAAAAAAACAGTATTTACCAATATAACGCTAACCACATTAAAGTGTTTAGCCTCTGGCTAACTGTAAACTAGCTGACTGTGGTTTGTTTCAGTTGTGAGTGTGGAGAGCCGTGAGGCTCACCTGGACATGCTGGTGATGGAGGCAGAGCAGAGGATGGCCGACTTGTCCGCTCAGGCGCAGCGTGACAGCCTCTCAACGGAGGCATGTCATATGGACGAAGGCCTGCAAACATGGGAGTGGAGGACCAAGCTGTACAAGCGCATGAAATTAGGCTTCCAGCATGCACGTACGTAGTCAACGTCGTAGCCACGTCCTGGCTTTCGGGGAGATTCTGTAAAAAGAACAGTTAAGAGTTCAAAGTTAATTCATTCGTTTTACCTCTGTTCAGGTGCCCCGGAGGCCCCGTCTGTGGTGCGTTTAAGTGTCAGCAGTAGCACCACGCTAACTGTTAGCTTCCAGGAGCCTCCGTGTATCAACGCCTCTGTGGTAACTAAATACAGAGGTATTGAGTTTGCTTGTTACCTTCTGTTTCTGGCTTTTTTTTTTATTAAATAGAGGGTCATTTATAATTTTTTCCTCTTTTAATGACTGATCACATCAGTGGTGTGAAAATGGACAGAATCTAGTAAACAAACCAAGAATAAAAGAAGCCAACTGTCAAAATATGACAGATGTGCAAAGGCGCTCAAGGTGCTAGTCCAAAATTAGAACTATAACAAAGTTTCTGAGTTTAAAAAAAGAAGAGTTCAGCCATTTTAGTCCTTATTGATGTTTGACTTCACACAGACTTAGATTTTCTATTCCTGGACTATTAAAGATCAGAGATCATTAAAGTTTTTATGTGTCTGTGTGCACGTGCGCGTGCGCGTGTGTGTTGCAGTGGAGTGGAGCTGCCTGCAGGATTTCTCCCTGCTTGCTGGAGAACTGTTGCTGGATAATCTGCAAAGTCTAAAGTGTACCATCAGCGGGCTCACCACGGTAACAGCTGCTCTCCTCACATGTAGTCCCGATGTTCTCTGCCTGGAGAAACATTCCAACAGCAGTTAGAGCTTCAGCAGCGCTGCATCGATTAGCTCCCCTGACATTAGTCAGGACAAGTCCATAGAGGTTAGCTTAATGGCACATTTGTTCAACACCTCAGGGTCGGAGGTATCATGTCCGTGTTTCAGCCTACAACATGAAGGGTTGGGGTCCTCCGGCGTCCTCCTGCCCCCCGTCTGCAGCTCCATCCAGTGAGTCCCACCTCGCTGCGGATCCATGCACGTTGTCTCTGCTGCACGACAGAACAGACAGAAATGATCATAATTTAACGGAGAAACTTTTGAAAGATGAAATTCTTTTTGTCTGATGTCAGCTTTTCGTGACAGCACTGATGCTTCACCTTTCTAGAACATCGCTCTCATCTCTGTCACGACTCCAAGCATCTGAATGGCTGTCCTTGAGCTGTGTGTGTGTTTGTGTGTGCGCGGAATATACTCAAGATCTGAACCAAAATATAGCACATCGCTATCAGTGAACTATTATGTCCGCCATTTCATTCAAATTCGTCTTTTGTGTTTAGATTGGAGACAAAGCGTTGGCCAAGAACCAAAGAGACGGGGCCGCATCGAGGCCATGGAGCGCCTGCTGCAGCAGGTGCGAGCAGCTCATACCCACTACTGCTGTGGAGGTGAGTCTGGACACAATCACACCTCCGTCCTCCCATCTAATAGCCGCCTTTCTCTTGCAGGGTTATTATTTTTATTATTTTTTGCATGTAGCAGAAAAGGGGTTTGAAGCACTGTTGCTGCTGGGCTGCGTCAGCTAGCAGAAAAGCATTTCAGCAGCATGTTTGTACATGAATGGACGATGTTTTCATGTGAATTTGTGTTTGACATCACAACCGTGAGGCTAATGCCAGACTTTTGCTTATTTGATTCAGCACCGGGTTACTGAACCATGTGACTGAGCTACTCGTCTTGTTTTTTAGATGTCTCAAAACCACAGAACCCGAGCAGGAAGCAGTCTGTGTCCAGAAGTCTGAAACATCTCTTCAACTCTTCCAACAAATTTGTAAAAACCCTGAAAAGGCCAGTAATGTGTCTCCTCCGCTTCAAAAAGTCCCCGACCGGTGCTGCATTTGTCCCAGAGAGGATCCAAGTTAAAATTGAGGAATTTTATTCATGCTTTTCTTGTTACAATGTTCAAAAGTGCTCGCATGGTTCTCATTAACAGTATCTTTTTGATAAGAAAATATGAAAACTACAAAACCAAAAATGGTTTGGTGACAATATGGAAACCCTAACCCTAACCCTGGTATTGAAGGTGTGTTTTATACTAAAAGGTGTGTTTCACTTTCTGTCTGTCAGAGCCAGATTTAGAGCCAAAGGTACTTAAATGATTTCAAACCGAAGCAAAAATGCTGACAACATTAAAATAAACGTGTGTGTGTGTTTGCAGGGGCGTGTACCTAGCGGCCATTTTCTACCATCGGGAGAGCTTGCTGGTGACCACCGAGGACCAGATTCCTATCGTAGAGGTGGACGACTCGTATAGCAGCAGCCTCATGCACGACTTTCTGTGGTTCACCAAGGTAGCGCGTTCTCGGCTGTGATGAGGTCACCGCGCTCCATTCTGAGCGTCACGCCGGGATAAGAAAATTCAGATTTCAAGGCCGGATGTTCTTTGTACGTGCAGCTGTCGTGTATGTGGGAGGACGTGCGATGGCTCCGACAGACCACGTCTGTGTCCACCTCGGCTTCGTCCACGTTGCAGATCCGCCACAAGCTGCTGACGGCCGCCGGACAGCTGCAGGTACGCTACGATGTTAGCACGACGTTCTCGGCTGCTCCGGCTGCGTCGCTGCATTCTAACAGGCGCGGTGCGGTTCTCCTGCAGAGCATGCTGGGAACCCACAACCTAGGCCGTGTCCACTATGAACCGATTAAGGATCGCCACGGCAACGTTCTGTTCGTCACCATTCGAGACACGGAGAGTCATCACTCGGTGTTCAGCGGGAAGTGGATGCAGGTGAGCAAACTGCAGAGTCAGCGCAAGTCCATGTCCACGCCCGAGGAACCCTACGCCCTTGACATCCTCATCATCACCATCCAGGTGAGCTAGCACGCCCTGCCAGCGTTTCCTGGTGACGTTTCATTCCCACCTCAACAGTAAATGTGTGTGTGTGTGTGTGTTTTGCAGGACCTGATGGCGTTCCACCAGCACAGTACTAAACAGCTCGCCCCGGGCCTCTACCTGGGCTACCTGAAGCTCAGTAGCTCTGTAGACCAGATCAGGGTCCTGGTCTCCCAGCAGACCCCAAATGTGCTCTGTCACAGCCGCATCCGCGACAACGCCAACGTGTCAAAGTAATGAGGTCACCGAGCTGTAGCTGGTGGACGGCGTTTTAGACCGTCTCAGAGTTTAACTCGTGTGTGTGTCTGTGTGTGTTCTCAGGGAAGAGTGGGACTGGATCCAGAAGCTGTCAGTCACATGCGATAAAGAGTACAGTGAGACTAAGGAGGAGGCGGGGCCTCAGACAGAAAGCCACGCCCCCTTACTCTACCATGAACTGCAATCAGCGATCAAGACGCTGCTGAAGCGCCTCCACCTACATCTGGAACAGGTTTCTCTCTCTCAGTCACACACACATGCACACGCACACAAGCATACACATGCACACTAATGTAACCTGCATATGTGTATGTTTATGCCTCTGTGTGTGTGTCTGTGTGCACATTTTTGTGTTGCAGGCTCGTGACTTCCGTCTCTACAGCCAGGAGGTGGTGGAGCTGGCTCACGGCGTCTCCCTCCTGCTGTTGCTGCCTGCGGCGGACAGCGTTTGCTCCGCCCCAGGCCAGTCCAACCTCTACACCCCACTGTCGGGTTTCCTCCACCTCCCGCTGCAGATGTTCGAAATGGGTAACACACACGTGCACGCATTTAGACAAGCATCGTGACCTCAGCTGTGTCCTTCATCTTTTCTTCTCCTTCTTTAGTTCATTTCTACACCTACAAAGAAAAGTTCATCAGCCTGTACTGTCGGCTGTCCTCCGTCCTCGACCTGGACGCCCTCATTACCCAGCAGGCGCTGCGGGAAGCCATTACTGACGAGGAGGTGGCCACAGCCAAACAGAAGCACCAGCTCATAGTCGACTTCATCCAGGTGTGATGTTTCACCACGGCCTCACCTGTAGGGCAGACCACATCCATCACCGAGGAGAGGAAAAGTTAGAGCTTTGCTTAGTGTCTGTAAAGAAGCTATTTAAATGTTTGATGTGAAAAGAGCTAAAACTGAGATTTCTGCTCATCTAATGGCCAGTGGAAAACACACCTCCAACTTTATCTTTGGTTTGATAACGGATCTGATCATCTGTAATTGATGGCGCGGTGCTAACGAAGGTGACAAACCTGTTCATCTTTTACGTCCCTCCGTCCTCCTGCAGCAGCTTGACGAGATGCGGCGTGATCTTCGTTGGGTGACAGACGCCCTGCAGTACGCTCGCTGCAAGAAGCCCAGCGGCGGCGTCCCGCTCCCCCGCCTGGTGAACACCAGAGCTCCGGACAGCAACTCCAGCCAGGACATGAGCGACTCCACATCATCAGCAATGGAATACATGGCCTCGCTCTCCCCCTCGCCCAGACTTGGCAGGCGGGAAACCATCAGCGGTGAGCACAGCGCGTTTGTTTGTACTTCCTGCTTCTTCGTGCTTTTAAAATCAGGTGAGGCTCATGGGGAACTCTGCCATCAGACTCTCTGCTGTGCTCGGATGAAGAAGGCTCCTCGGAGGTTTTCCTCCCGGCGGACAGCGACTATGACTCCAGCGACGCCCTGAGTCCCCGTGACCTGGATCTGCTCTACTCGCCCCCACAGGATCTTTCCCAGCAAGCCTCACACTTGCTGGGTGGGAGCGCTCCAGATGTCCTCCAGATCCACGAGCTCAGGTGAGTTCAAGAACAGATCCTCGCCCCAGGATACGTCAGAGATCTCAGAGTTATCGCTGCCGTCTTCTCTGGCTCTTTTTCTATAGCGTCTGTCCGCCCAAAGACCTGGCTGTGATACCGGTCACCACAGAGCCTCCCCTCCTCCCCGACTCTGCTCCTTCCTGCACCTCCCCGCTCGGCCCCCTGAGTCCGGCCTTGTCCGACACGACGAAAACTCTGGAGGGCCTCTCCCTCTCCAGAAACCACCAGGAGACTGTGACTCCCCTCAGGTCCCCTGGCAACCCCCCCTCCAAACGTAAGCTTCTGTCCCGGAGCCACCGAGGCCAGTACTTCAGCGGGCCCCACCGCTGGCTCAGGGGCCAAAGCGAAGACTGTCGCAGTGGCTCTTTATCTGAGGGTACCTACACCAAGCAGGTGGAGCCGGACCTGCCCCCGTCCAGCAGCCTGCCGTCCCACCATGGCACCACGTACGTGAGCCACGCCTCCTGCATCCTCGAGAGCAGGAAGGGTCAGCACAGGGAGCTGCGACCTCATGTCCGCAAGATCTTCGTGGAGCCCTGCAAGACATCGTCCTACACGAAGGATGGCAAGAAAATCGAGACCACAGCTGCGGTACCTCAGGTGGAGTGTGGAGGGGAGGAGCCAGAGGGGGCTTCTAACCAGGAAGTGGACTCAGATGAACAGACCAATGACCAGGTGTCGGAGATCTTCAGCAGTACGCTGTAGACCTGCGCAGGGCCTGATGGTCCAGGTGAGTCAAAGCTACAGGAGACAACATCCAAGTCAGCTAGTGGCTAATGTCTGCCACAGCTTATTACTGCTGCAGCTAGCTAATATCTGAGCTTGTTTACCCCACAACTGTTTATCTTGACAGAGGTCTGCCACGGCAAACCACAACTAATAATCTCTGTTGGTTATTTCTGTGGAGCTCATGTTTTCCTTAGTGGGCCTTATTGCTTCTAAAGCTGCCTAGGTCACCACGCAAATTTTAGGGTGTTCTACATTTAATCACGTTATTGCCGAGTGTAGCTATCACCTATCACTGCAAACATGATGGCGCCGCCTGTTATGAGGAATACTCAAATGGAAGTTGCACAGTTTGACTGTTAACTACAAACAACAAAAGTTTTACTCGCTGCTTCAGTTTTCGTACCATGTGACGCTTCAGCGCTGCTCGCTGCAACACAAACAGGCAAAGCAGTTAGCGGGTGTAAGCCATTAACTGACCTAAGAGCTGTGGACTGATCAACACCATTTAACAGGGAGGTCGGTGACTCTTAGCACTTACAGTGGTATGCAAGCTTTTAGAGCCCCACTGGCCTTGAGACTGCGGGGGTCATGGATAAACTGGCACCTCTACGGGTAGTCCATTGTGGACTTGATGTTTAGGATCAGTATGCATTTGTGGAAGCCATAGGAATGGTCTTATATTTGCTTCCAGAACTTGGTGGAATTTAATGGAATTCTCCAAACACTCCTTTGATCATTGCAGCCAAAGAGTTCTATTTTACTCTCACTGGTGCTGCTTTAAACGTAGAGCTGTTCTGAAGTTTTCTGAGACTTATCTTCACCTCCACTGTTTCTGTTCATCTCCATTTTTTGAGGGAGTGAGGGAAGTGGTACCCAAAACCACTTTGCCATGGTCGGCCATCGTACACAGGAGGTCAGGGATGTCGAAACCCAGACCTCGAAGACAGTAATCCACCTGACAGGTGGAAAAGCCGTTCCCAGTGTCTTTGGAGAAAGCTGTTATTTTGCATGGGAGGACAGAAAAGCCAGCTAAATTGCCGTCCTGGAGGACTCATTTGCAACACTGGCTAGCTTTCGCCGGCATTAGCCACAGCGTGGGTTTGCAGTGGAAGATGGTGGCCGTGGTCAAGGCTAGCTGTGGGAGACACTAGCCAGCGTTAATGAACAGACAAACTCATGCATATGCTGCAGTCAGAGCCATGGAAAAATTCATCTAAGAATTTGCTTACTGGCAGTTCTTAGTTTCAAATGTATTTTATTTTCTTCTGGTGGTATTTTCTGTTTATTTATTTTGGTTTGTTAATAACTGACTGTTAAAATTGTGAATGTTTGTTTGGTAGCTTAATAAACTTATAAATGTTTAAGCTTTTTCATTCTGATGGATTTTACCATTTAGAAAGTCCTAATCAATCAATAAATTCATAAAAGTTGTACAGAAAAGCTGTTTTTATCAATAGTGAGAAAAATCAACACATTTCTGGTGACTATGGATTTAAATCCTTGAGAAAGATATACACAAGCAGGTTAGATCCTGAACCAAGTCAAACTTAGTCTGAAACCATAAAGACAGTGGGTGACCTGTATTTATTTTTCTGGAAAACCCAATTAATATTTTGCTCTGCTTTGCAGTTGAAGCTAATGTGTTTTTTTGTTTTTTCTCCAGCTATCTTTACCTAAATTTTAGACTGTTCTAGATTTTTTTTCATTAGGTAAGAAGTAATTAATCCAAATCAGTTATTCGAATAAAGATTATTTACAAGAGGTTAGAACGCATTGACCTGTCCGTTAGAGACCTCTAGTGGAGCAACTGAGAACAGCACATCTTCCAGTTCGTTCTTTATTTCACATCAGCTACAATATCTGAGGATAAAGGATCAATATTAGCACCAGATATCAAAAACAAAAAATGTACAGGTATAAATTAACATGTAATTTAACAGACAGATGAAAGTGATTTAACTTTAATGGAGTACCAATCAAGTTTCAACTGTACTTCTATAATACTGTCACAAATGAAAAACCTTCAGAATCACAACAGCTTTGGTCCAAAAAACATAGAAAAGAACAAGCTTCAGGTTTTTCCAACATTAAAAAATATTTAGTTTAAAAGGTCCAACAAGTACAAATGTCCAGAGACGGCTGACTGACACCTGAGGCACGTTGACATCCATCCACCATATTTCTTCATCATCGTCGTCACCAACTTCAGCGTGACACAAAAGGCTGCAAACGTGGCCTTAAAACACTTTTTTTTAAAAAGTCCCTTAAAAAAAACAACAGCTTTCCATGAAGGTGATACATTAAAAACTTTTCCTTGTACACAGTGAACTTTTATTCCGTTGAGCTTTTGCTGTAAATAAAATGTTTGATTCGAAATGACTTCAAGGTTCCTGTTTTGTGGTGCTACAAATATCCAGACTGGAGTCTAGTTCAGGACCTGGCGTGGAACGGGAGCCCCTGAGGCAGGACGCGAGGACATCTCGGCGTGCTCCGTTAGTGGGTGCCCGAGCTGAAAAACCCCACGCTGGTGGGCGACTCTTTCACCGTCACGGTGAGGAAATTGGCCGTCACGTCTGTGACAAACACGTGTTCCAAGAGGCTCCTGGCAGGGCGCCAGTCCGTCTCCGCGTCCGACTCGTTGGTGTCGTCGCCGAGGCTCCGCCGGCTGTTGCCCATGTAGAGAGCGGCCGCTGCCTCTGATTCGCTGCTGCTGGATTCGTCCGAATCTCCGGCGCTGAGCTCGTTCCCGCCCCTGCTGGGATTCCTGTCCTCCAGTCTGGCCCCTCCCGCCAGGGTCTCCTTCGCCACGCCCCCCGCAGGATGGGTACGGCCTTGTCCGGCGGGTGCTCGGGTGTCTTTGATTCTGTCAGCTTTAACCACACCGGCGATGCTCCGCAGGCTGGACCTGGACGCGGCGCCGCCTGCGCCGCCGCCCACGCCGCCGCCCACGCCGCTCCCCTGGTGGCCGCCGCCCGCCGGCACGCGGCCGACGCTCTGCAGGTTGAGGGTGCGCAGACTGAGCGCCTGGTTGAGCCGATCCCGGTGGGCCGGTGAGGAAGATGGTTTGGAGAGGCCGGAGTTCTGTTTGTGTTGAACCAGGCAGGACGCGCCACCGCCCCCCTCCGCTTTCCTCAGGCTGAGGGGGGAACGCTGGACCCCTTGACCCCCACCGAAGCCCCCGGGCAGGCCCAGCGAGGACGCCGCCCCGGGGCTCTTCAGAGGAAGCGTCTTGAAGCTGCTGCTGTCCAGCACAGAGCGCTTCAGCTCAGACAGCGACATCTTGTTCTGCGGAGACGGACTAGTTCTGCTGAAGGAGGCGGAGCCGCAGGAGGAGTTCAAGGTGCGGTTCGACCACGTGCCGCTCATGGACCCGGGTTTGGTGGAAGTATGGCTGAAGCTGGAACTGCTGGTGGAACTTTCCTCTCTGGAGGTCCGGGTGAGGCCGGTGTAAGTGAAGCTGGCGGGCTGGAGAGGTTTCTTCATGCCGGGACGAAGCTCCACCCTCTGCGGGCGGATCAGGTGATGGTGGCGAGACGGCAGAGGAGGAGACTCGGTCTTTGTCCTGAGGTCGGCGTGCAGCGGTTTCCTCCCACGCTTCTTCCTGCGCGGAGGATCTGGCCTGGCCAGCAGGATCTGAGGCCTCTTCTGGGGGCCAGGCTGGACTCTCGGACCTGGCTTCACCTTTTTCACCTGCTCTTCATCATCTGAGGAAGGCTCCGACAGGCCGGACGAAGAGGAGGACGAGGAGCGGTCCGCAGCTACCTCCGGAAGCGGATGTTTTCTTGGTCGTCCTCGCGGCCTCTTTCCTTTCTTCTGGAAGAGAAGCTCTCTTTCTTGTTCTCTACACGAAAAATCAGCAGTCAGCAAAAAATGGCAGTCAAAAATGCCACTTGGTCATTCAACAAAGAAAACACACACACACACACACACACACACACACACCTCTTGTGGAATGCCGCCAGCAGCCGTGGGTCCAGGATGTTTTCCTCTGGCTCCCAGCTGTTGTGCCTGAAAACGTCAGATTTTTTTTAACACTTTCACATTCGATGCCTCTGTTCCTCCGATCCGTCAATGTCAATTTGATGAAATCATCATTTTCTAGGTCGTAGGAATTATTTGTCACGGAGGCGTGTTAACAAAAAACATACTCAAATGCGTTTTAAATCTTGTTGGATTCTTATCATGGAGGGTGAGCCCACATGGAACAGAGACGTCTCAGGGAGGGAAAAGTTTATGAGCGTCAAATTAACAAGAATATCTTTAACAACATCAGGATCTTAAACCACATCAAAAACCTGAGGTTGACACATAGATGTGTGCAGATGGGGCACTGGTGTTTCCATAGTGTCAGGGTTATTGTTCGTCAAGACTTGTCACGTGACGCAGGTGTTGACATTAGCGTCAGCTGTTATCTCAAAAAAAATTTAAACGCCTAAACTATAAACCCGTAATCGAGCTGGCTGCAGCGACATTTTCCGGGATTATCGCTCGGCTGCGACGACGCTGAAGTCCGCGACGGAAGGCGAAGACGGCGGCGCGGCAGCCGCATTGTTCACTGACGTGAGCGACGTTAGCAGCGGCGGCTAACGCGGCGGGCTAGCTAGCTACTTACTTGGACGACCAGCCTCTCCACTTGACCAGATACTCAAATTTTCCCTGCACGAAGACAAAGACCGTTAGTCACCCACGACACGACCGTCCGGACCGAACGTGCGGCCCACGGAGCCGCCAGCCGCCTGCTCTTACCTTCCGCGGCCGTTTGCTGAGGATACATTCGGCGTCAAATACCTGGCCGACCGTAACCCCCTCCATGACTACGGCGAACACGCTGAATCCTTTAGACCTCACACGGCCACCGTATTTCCGCTCTTCTCATAAACAATAATAATCAGTCAGATTGGGTTTTCTTTTAAATTATATTTTTTGTGGTTCTCCTTGTTTTTATGTCAATGCTGTTCCTCATTTTCGATTTACCAGTTAAAGGTTCTAAAAGCAAAGCAGACAGACATCTAAATATTAAAGAGGGGTCTGAATTCTAAGATCACAACGTCAACATTAAAATCAGAACTTCGGAGGTAAAAATGACAAGACGAGATTATATTGACCCGAACAACGCTTAAAAAGGCAGAAACGAATAAGGAGATCCCTTATTCTTGAGAAACATCTCACATCCAAAAATCTAAAGAAAAAAAAACGGTACAAAAGGATAAACTATAGTTAAAAACAAGAAAATGATGATAATGTTCTATCTCATTCATTCTTTCTATTTTCTTATAGTGGCGGCTGTGTAACACTTAAATAGTCACTTTACATATACAGTACAACAAATAAGAGAATAGAACAGAATAGAATAGAACTTTATTGTCTCTGCACAACAAGGTACAACGAGACTGTGGACACTGTGGAACAGTCAAATACATTTGTTAATTTATAGACGGTGTATTTAATAGGCTCCTTTTGGTATGAATTATTAATTGTGCATTTACCTTTTTTGTGTTTGTGTTTTTTATTTAAAAACATGTGTATTTAAAAAAAAAAAAAAAAGTTAAAACCCTACCCTCGCCGGTGTTGCGAGTGTGTTTTCGTTCATCGGAACCTTTGTATTAGCGGAACCTTTGTGTGTGGGAAGAGGGGACATGTGAGGGAGGACACAGGCGGACGTTTCCTCCTTTCGTCCTGTCTCGTGAGCAGCGTCCAGCTTAAGGTCCGGCGAATGTCTGCAGGTTTACCTCCACAGGTCGGACCTCTTGGCGTTTAGATTTGATTAAATGGATTTACCTTAGTGCGCTAACGTTACCTGCGAGTTAAGAGATCTGACAAGAGTTCCAACGGTGGAGTTCAGAAATATTCATGTTGGTTAATGTCAGCTTTTGACAGTTTTTTAAAAAAAATTAAATTAACAAAGTTGCTGAATTACAAGTTTATAGACTGTTAAGATTTTAGTTAAAAAGAGAACACCTAAAAAATATTTTTTAGGGTTTTGAATCAATTTTATATAATTTAAAATTAGTAAGGTCTTGACCACTTGTGTTTTCTGGGATAGTACTGTTGTTGGACGAATGTTTTTATGTGTATGTGCACATTTGTGTGTGGAGTAAAAGTTATTGCCACAACAACACTCAGTTTTTAGTTGTTTTTCTGCAGATTGATGCATTTTAACTAAACTAATGATCTTCGCTGTTACTCAAAATGTTCTCTCCCTTCTACAGCTGAATCTACTGGCTGGCTCTGCACCATGTTGTTTGGACTCCTGACCCAGATTCTCCCTCATCACTGCTGCCGCTACAGTCAAAAGTTATTTACGCACAGCATCCCATTCCTTCGCCTTGACGCTCCGAGGAAGCTGCTCCACTCTCGGGCTGAGATTTCAATACGTCGTCGATTTCCCACACACTTCCACAGTCAGTTCCGCGGCGTCAGAACTCGAAACAGCAAGTTCAAAGGGCAGGAGGAAGAATGGAAAACTAGGAACAAAACTATTCTGACATACATTGCCGCTGCTGGGGTGGGGATGATCGGCCTTTCGTACGCTGCTGTGCCGCTCTACAGGCTCTACTGCCAGGTGTGTAGCAAAAATCTAATTAAACTTGTTGTTTAGTGCGTTAATGTCCGGTGCTGGCATACAGGGGGGAATAACCTTACTGAAAGGTTCCACTTTAAATTCCCTTAACCCCTAAATGCTCCAATGTGCAGCTAACAAGTACTTCTTGGGGATTTGAAGAAATGTCATATGTGTCTTAACATTATAAACAACGGTTTTAACAAAAAGCCGTCTGTCGTCTGTTCACCAGGCATCAGGCCTTGGCGGCACAGCGGTTGCTGGACATAACGCTGATCAGGTAGAGACAATGAAGCCTGTACCCGAACGAGTCATCAAGGTCACCTTTAACGCAGATCGACACGCCAGCATGCAGTGGAACTTCAGACCGCAGCAGACAGAAGTCTTTGTGAGTTCCTCCTGTTATTTGGGTTTCATTTAGGGTTGAATTCTGAGCAGAGTTTCAGCTGCTGATGTTTTCTGGGTTAGGTAGTTCCTGGTGAGACGGCACTGGCCTTCTACAAAGCCAAGAACCCTACAGATAAACCCATCACCGGCATCTCCACCTACAACGTGGTCCCTTTCGAAGCTGGCCAGTACTTTAACAAGATCCAGGTAGAAATGGCGAGTCAAGCCCCTGACTCTGCACAGCTCATTTTCCCTGATAGCAGTGTTCTTTTCGTAGTGTTTCTGCTTTGAAGAGCAGCGGTTGAATCCACACGAGGAGGTGGATATGCCCGTCTTCTTCTACATTGACCCGGAGTTTGACGAGGACCCGAGGATGGCGCGGGTGGACACAATCACACTTTCCTACACTTTCTTTGAGGCCAAGGAGGGTCAGAAGCTTCCTCTACCAGGGTACAGCTAGACCGAATCAGACAGGACTATGTTCTGGTCCACATCTAAGACAACAGACTCGCATTGCTTGCAATTTCTTTGACGTGTACGCAACATGGGAAGCAACAATGACGTCATCATCTGACTGAAAGGGTCAGCTGACCAGAAGCCCATTTCTGTCAGTGGAATAGTAGAAAGTGTATGTTGCTGTAAGATTGCTGTGGGCGGACACAAAAGGCAGTATTTTATCTGCCAACACTGTCCCGAGTTGACATCAAGACAGGGAATAAATTATGTCTTCAATCCTCATAAAAATAAGTTTCTATTATATTTCTGTACTTGGCCTCTAAATTTTTTTGGATGAATTCTAATAGAAATCTTTCATTTTTTTAAAGCTTTTTAAAATGTATTTATCTTTTTTTGCGTTTATATTGTCACGCAAAATCATGCAGAGTCTAATGAGTTTTATTTATAAACTGACTATGAATGTGGTTTTGTAATGATGACAGTCAGATAATATAAACTACAAGGGATGCAACAGCGCAGGGGTGCAGCAGAGAGAAATGTCTGCATCTTAGGATTCTCAATAAATATTATTTAATGACCTAAAAAAGTATTCTTTTCAATTAAATCAAAATTTATTTGGTCACGTCCAAATATTAGAATGACACAAACGTTATTGTGTAAAAGGGATTAACAAAGATGTAAATTCCAGGTTCTAATTCAACAAACGTTACCATCTGTTGACGGTAAACCCAACCCGCCCAGCAGGGGGCGGTAAAAAGCATGCTGTCATATTAGCCGACAGATGGAAAAGAGAAGAAGTGCTCGTTATTTTTCAGTAGAAGAAGAGTTTATGTAGCTACTGCGTCTCCATACGATGAATTTTTGGGGGTTAGAAGATAAGAATTTAAGTTTTAGTTTTAGTATTGGGCTTTTCCCAGATAAATCCGTGGTAATGAAATGCTTCCTCGCGTCTCGGCCCTATCTCCGATGTTAAAATGAAACTGTTCACCGATTTTCCTTTACTTCGCTGCCGAGGTGTGAGGATTGTTTTCTCCTAAAATTCAGATCTTAGAATTATGGCTTGCACATTTTTCATCGTTTTCATTTTTCATTCACATTTTTGTCTGTATGCATTTAGGATTTACAGATTAAAACCTGAAATTTACAATTTTTTAAAAATAATTTAGACTTTTTTTTTTTTTTTTTTTTAAATAAATGATTGACAATGACATCCTGCTAAATAAGGAGTTAAAAAACCATGAGTTACCCATGTATGGGGTGTGTTATAAACTAAAGTTTATAATGTAATGTTCAACTAATGTAATGTTCAAATGTAGTTTTCTGTGTTTTATGGGATTTATTTCTGGCAGATTGGATGGCAGCTGAGCTCCTCCTGGTCATTGTTTTCACTTCTTCGCTGGCTCGCAGTGATGTCTTCACCTCCATTGGTGCGTTTTGAACTCTCCCATGCATCTTTGGGTGGCAGGGTTTAATGCTCTACCTGTGGCTTGTGCAGGTCACATGACCGACCTGTTGTTCACCGAGAAGGACCTGGTCACCTCGCTGAAGGACTACATCCGAGCTGAGGAGGACAAACTGGCCCAGATCAAACAGTAAGCCTGACTGGTGTGTGTGTGTGTTGTGAGCATCAAAGCTACCAGAATCCGTTGCTGATGGAGGTAAAACTCTGTGTCTGCGTCCAGATGGGCGGACAAACTGGAGCTTCTCTCTACGGCAGCCACCAGGGACCCTGACGGTTTCCTCGGGCACCCGGTGAACGCCTTCAAGCTCATTCGAAGACTTACCACAGAGTGGACGGAGCTGGAGCACCTTGTCCTCACAGACACCTCTGACGGTACACGGTGACGAAAGGGAATATTTTGGGAATTTTTTGTGTCGACTGACTCCTTTTTCTCTTTCAGCCTTTCTTTCTAACCTCACTATTCAAAGGCAGCACTTCCCCAGCGATGAAGACCAGAGCGGTGCTGCCAAAGCTCTGACAAGGCTGCTGGACACCTATCAACTGGACACCGACACCATCTCCACCGGACAGATCCCAGGTCAGGAAGGGACGGATTTGGGGCCGACTTTACATTTAAAGTCCTGATGCAAAAAATCGATCCGAGGTTTTCACCCTGATTGCTCAGGTTCTCCGGCTGACACCAAACACAGCGCTCTGACGGTGGATGACTGCTTCGAGGTGGGAAGGGTAGCGTACTCGGAGGGAGACTACTACCACACAGAGCTGTGGATGCTTCAGGCGCTAGCGCAGCTGGACCAGGGAGAGACCCCTGCTGATGTGGACGCCGTCATGATTCTGGACCACCTCAGCTACTCTGTGTACCAGCAGGGGGAGCTGGAGAGAGCGCTGGCCTTCACAGAGAAACTGCTGGAGCTCGGTCCGTAAGAGGAAACCCAACCCGGAAGCGGCTGATTTTAATCTGTGCATGTTCACCTTTGCCGTGGAAACCATAGCTTTAGCACCACTAATGGAATTTTGTTTGTGATTAGACCCAACACACCAGAGAGCCACTGGGAACAGAAGGTACTTTGAGTACCAGCTGGCAAAGCAGACGAAGGTGGGGAAGAGAGAGAAGGGCAGGAGACAGGAAGAGCACCAACCTGATGATTACCAGTCTGAGAAAAAGAAGTACGAGCAGCTATGCCGTGGTGAAGGTCTTAGAATGGTGAGCGTACTTCTATGCTAGTGTGACCCCACCAGTGCCAACAAAACTGGAACAGCTTAATTACCTGAGATCTGGAAGCAATAAAATTTGGATGTGTGTCAAAATGACCTCTTCCACAGACTCCTCAGAGACAAAGTGGCCTTTTCTGTCGTTACTATGACAACGGCCGTCACCCAAAGTATGTGATCGGTCCGGTGAAGCAGGAGGATGAGTGGGATCACCCTCGCATCGTCAGGTACCACGACGTTTTGTCCAACAGAGAAATGGAGAAGGTGAAAGAGCTGGCCAGGCCCAGGGTGAGAGGAGACACCAGGAACGCTTGTGTGCCTGTGCAGCAACTTAACCATCGTTCGAATTAACTAACTAATGCTAACATCAGTTGAGCCGGCTAAACATCTGGACTGTTCTGTCTGGTGGCGTGACTTGTTTGTTTTAGCATCGCCTATTAGCATGATGCTATGACGCTCTCTGTTTTTTATAAAAGTTTAATATATTATCTACTTATCAGTTATGTGTGGTTATGGACACACACAATTCCTCCTGACTGCCACAACTTTGTCAACCCCCGCCTCTCTCCTCCCTTCTTCGTTCTCTCTCTCCACTCTTCGCTCTCCCACCCTGTCTGTGATTGGTTGAACAGCTGCGGCGTGCAACAGTTCATGACCCCCGGACAGGTCAGCTGACCACGGCTCCTTACAGAGTATCTAAGAGGTAACCTGAGCAACAAGTATTCATCATCGAGTTCATATCCAGCTGTTTGTTATTGTGGATTTTATTTTCATATTAGTGCTGTCAAATTAACGAATAAATCCAGATGAGTGGATTTTTTTCATTTGTCCTGGACCGTCTATCAGCGCCTGGCTCGGAGCGTTTGAGCACCCCATTGTGGATCAGATCAATCAGAGGATCGAGGACATCACCGGCCTGGATGTCAGCACTGCCGAGGACCTGCAGGTAGCACACACCTGGGTCCGTATTTACCTGCACACACCTGAGAGATGTTCTCATGTGTTCTTAGGTGGCGAACTATGGCGTCGGGGGACAGTACGAACCTCATTTTGACTTTGGGCAGGTAGGTCACTTCCTGTTTCTTGGTCATTTTAAACTGGTTTATCTAGGTGAAGTCAGGTCAGGTCACGTGATGTACAAGGCCTGCTAGCGCTGACACCTCAGTTAGCTTCGCTGGCGTTCTCACCTGGAGCAAAATGTTTGATTAGTATTCGACACTTGACAGAATCCTGACTTCTTCTTCTTTGTTTTTTTTTCCCTCAGAAAGACGAGCCAGACGCTTTTGAAGAGCTGGGTACAGGAAACAGGATTGCCACCTGGCTCCTCTATGTTAGCGCTGCAGTTCTGCGTGTGAGTGTTGATTTCTGAAGGACGAAGGATGATCGATCGTCTCCTCCTTCACGCTGCAGATGAGTGATGTGCAGGCAGGGGGCGCCACCGTCTTCACTGACATTGGAGCGTCTGTGTTGCCCCAAAAGGTGCAGGTTTGGTTTTTACATCGATGCTACAGGCTGAGCTGCTGTCAGATATAACTGGCGCAGTGTTTATGTGCACCAGCAGGGTTCAGCAGTGTTCTGGTATAACCTGCGTCCCAGCGGAGACGGAGACTATCGGACCAGACACGCCGCCTGTCCAGTCCTGCTTGGAAATAAGTGGGGTGAGTTTCGCTTTAGCGGAGCCTTTTTCTGTCTAATAATGTTTGTGTGTGTGTGCTACTTGTGCTTCAATGGGACATTCATTATTATTCTGTGACACCTGTCAAAAAAAAGTGGAGGGAAGGATTAAAGTTTTATCTCCTGTGGACAGATGGTTCTATTTTAAGCCCCCGCCTCTTCTCTCATTTGCCCGCTTTCATTGTCTGAAGTTTCCAACAAGTGGATCCATGAGCGAGGGCAGGAGTTCAGGCGGCGCTGTGACCTCCAGGAGAGTGCCTGATCTCTACTGCTGCTTCATCACTCCTCTCTTCTCCAGTAGTGTGTGTGTGTGTGTGTGTGTGTGTGTGTGTGTAAGTGGGTTTGGGAGAAATAGACAGATCAAATGATAAAGAATCATTCGAATCTGCAAATCACTGGATCTTTTCAGATTGATTGATAAACCTGAATGTAGCTGATCTGTGAACACTGAGGTCATTGACTGAATTTATTGATAGTTAATCCATCAGAAGAATCATTATTATCCCTGAGATTGATCAGAAGATTATTTACACATCTGTACTGTCACAATGTCACATCTCATCTGAAACAGAAATAAAACGTATTTTTTGATACCACATTGTTTAATTCAGTTTCAGTCGTAGATTATAATGAGAGCTTGTGTACTTTAGAGAAGCCAGAGAGTTGAGTTTGAACCAAGGAACCCATAATTGTTAGTTTGATTTTAGGGAGGGAAGCTAAACATTTGAGTACGTTAATGAAACTGAGAAAGTACACCGAATGATTATCAATATTTGATTTTTCTGAATTCATTGTCTTAAAGCACATGATGTGAGGTTTCAGTGTGGGACCCAAGAGCAACACTAACGTTGAATAAAAGTTTTACTCCAGGCAAATGAACAGAGGATCAGGTAGTCGGAAGCAGCAGCGACGTCGGAGCCAGAATCCCGAGATCCCTCCACAAACACAAAGCTGGAACAAGCCTAACCCTAACCCATGAAGGCACACACGATCTGGCAACGAGTCCCTCAGAGTCTGTGGAATAAGTGACCTGCAGATAAGTAGGCGGCATAGAGATCTCTCAAGTAGAATTGATAGAACAAAAAAAAGTAAAGATTTTCATTGAGTGAGGTAAAGATGACCACTCCTAGACACTCCAATCCTCCTCCCAAAAAAGTATTTTTTTTTCTTTGTTTTAGTGATTATAAAGTCATTTGGTGTTGATTAGTATTAAAATAAGCAACTGCATATTCAAAAAACCTACTAGAGCGCTAACAGCTGTGACCTGAAGTAGCACTAGCATAGTGAGCAAACTTTTAATTGCTAATTCTAACTTTTGCAGCTCAAAGTCACAAACTCTCAGCAAAAAATGGCCAAGGTTGTCTGAGTTCATTAGCCTTTACTCCCGCCCTCCACGTTCTTCATCGTTTGTTGTTCTTACTCCCCTGCGGTGTGGACTTCTAGTCACTCAGACTATTTTTACTCCAGACGAAATGATGGGATGTTTTAAATAGAATAAAACACGTTTATTTATCCCATAATGGGAAAGTTCCAGCAGCAGTAATACAATAATAAATATTGGAAAATATTTACAGGAAAATAAGAAAAGAAATAGAATAGAAATGGTAGAATCACGACAGAAGAATAAGAATGAAAAATATGACAAACTCTATATACACATAATAAAATAGAATAGGAAATAACATATACAGGTACTGTACGTGAACTATAGAACATGTATGTTGGGCAGTCCTTGTGCAGTACCTAGGATGCTGCATTAAACACTCTGATGGCTGTGGGCAGGAACGACCAGCCGCAGTCCCCCTTCCTGCACTGAGGCTGCCTCAGTCTAGTGCTGAATGAGCTCAACGGGGCCTCCACAGTGTGGTGCAGAGGGGAGGTGTTGCTCCTGATGGAATCAGGACTCAAACTTTAAGAACTAATATTATCCAGATGAGTTAAATAGAAATCATTTATTAATCTGCAGAAAGCAAAAGTTGTTTTTAAACATGCAAAATGAAACAAATGAGTTCACACTGGTTGAACTAGGTTCAGGTGTGTACTAATTAGTCCGAAACACAAGCAGTAACACAAACAGAAATTAAATTAAAAGCATCTGCCTGTTTGACTGGATAGTTTTGCGCCCAGTGTCTGTTGGTCTGCTCTGTATTTTTATTTTGTTGAATGATTTGGGCCAAAGAATTGATGGGACATCTTCCAGCCTTCTCCTGCATCTGTAGATGATACCTCAGGACTTTAGCAGGTTACATCGTGTTTTTTTAAATTATGATAATTTATAGTTAAAGAGTAAATTTAGTTTTAAAAGGTCCAAATGTGGGGCAAATTGAATATTGATTATCTGATTGATCCAATGTCAGATTCAAAGATTGATAAGTCTCCCATGTTTTTACCAGCTGGGAGCAGGGTACTGAGACACATAAACGATGTTAATGTAGAAAAATAGAACGTATGGAAAAAAGTTTTTGTTTTAATGTTTTACCATGAGGAAACATGTCATGATGTGTCAATTTATATTTTTTATAATTCAAAATATAAATAAAATAAACAGGAACAAGAACCCACAGAGGCAACAGGACACAATATGAATTGCTCAACATATTTAATGATTAGAATTATTCTTTACTGAATTATGTTCAATTTCACAACTCAGGTTTATAGTGAACAGGACGGATCATCATGATGAATTTCTTCAGTGAGTAGGTCATAGCCCTTCCAGGGATGCCAGCTGACCCCCCAACAGCAAAAAGAGTGCCATCAGCACCCCAACGATACACCCCAGTGGGGTTTGCCTTATGACATTTATTGTACCAGAAGGCTCCCAAGAACTCTTTGGCACAGTTCTTGTCATAAAGGTCATTGTCTCTGTCCAAGGTGGTGAACTTCATTTGGTTGTGAGAACTCAGCCCATCTCCTACAGAAGCGTCAACAACAATAAATGTCTGGTGGGTAAAATCTTAAAATATCCTTGAAAACATGAATACAACAATTCATCCTAAACTGATATCACTTTAAAAGACAGACCGCTTAGAACCTTCCACTGTTCTGCTACCTGAGACAGTGTTACCACTGACCTGCTCCTCCATCAGTAAATCCACCAACAGTCAGTTGATATCCAGAACACTCGTCACCAACGGAGAAGG